>JARHVA010005783.1:327500-345000 GCA_037957365.1 Torreya grandis
CCCTATTGGTATCAAAAATGTGTTAGTCATTAGGTCCCATATTTTGATGATGGTGACTATCATCACAACATATCTAGGGAGGCATTGATAGTGGTACATTTCTCCAAAACCAACTACCTCCATGTGTCCCCAATCCTTAACCGACATAGCATCTTGTACCTCTAAAAATATCTTGGGCACTCAATCCTGTAGTTGGATATGATCTCACACCTATAGAATTACCATATCAATAATTAAAAAATGACCTATCTCTATGTCTATAACCACTATTCAAATACTTACATCTCTAATAACACTATTTCATCTATCCTTTGTTTCTTATGCCTATCTCTCAAAAGTACAAAACCTTTATCCTACCCTGCATCCCATTCTAAATAGTCATTTAAATAATTACCTATCTCTCATCAATCATCTATACTACGCTTCCCAAATTATTTCTTCTTTTATCCCATCTATACACTCCATAAAATTTTCACCCCTTAAACACTTGTTTTCGTTTGTAACCATTATGCCCTACCATCACTTCTAAGAATAGATATTTATCATCTCCATACTATTAACCTATTCTTCACAATGATATTTCACACATTATCTATATTATTCAAAACATAACCTATTCTCAATGAAAAATATTAATAAACTAATCAACATTAATAAAATTTAGAACATACTTAACTAGTTCATCAACTTACTCCACATTAATAAATAACAAAACTCATTCATTAAATTAACCACAATATACCCCTATGCAAAGTCATCTATACAAATCTTATTCATCAATTAGTTGCTATAAACTAATCAAGCCCCCCAACTTTTTTTTAAAACTTATTTTTCTAACCTAGATCCCTTCCTCCTCAACTATCAATGGATCTCCCCAACTATCAATGGTCTCCTAAGAGCATTTTTACCCCTGAGGTTAATCATCGTCAGTCGAGTCAATCATCTATCATCATTTTTAGTGACCATTAGTGATGAGACTCCCCCCCACAACCTACTCTAAAAAACCCTAATCTACCCTAGCACTCCATCCCCACCATTTTTAACTTCCCTATATGCACCTACATCCATCTTACCACTCTTATATTATACCTAAATTCGCATACCCATTCTTCAAACCTTAAAACCTAGAATACCTAAACCCTAGGGCATTTGTTAGAATAATAATCTATCATTTACATGAATCAATGTATATTTTATAACACCTATTTTACACATTGTAATCCATATCAGTTAAAATCATAAATACCTTACCTCATTTCATGACCACTACCAACATCTCAGTCCATGTCTAGCTACTTGACCATGAACATCTCCAACATCCATCTTGATCCCACTTGATCAATCATAATCACCAATCTCATCACACTTCCATGTACTAGCATGAGCTCTTCATACCAAATGCTTAGAAATGACAAACTCACAAGATGCCAAATTTTGTAAATACATAGAAATGATTGACCATTTTCCTTTTTACCATGGTTTTGTGGTTTTCACCCAACCATCAATGGTTTTTGGGTGTCATTATTCCCTTCATTTAATCAACTTTCTATTGATGTCATATTTAACTAGGGCTATGTATAAAGCTATTTGCAATAAGAAGAATCTTATAGATTTAGTAATTGATTATAGGTATTTTTGTTTTTGTTTTATTTTGGGGGATTTTTAATGTCTTAAGGACTTCTTGGTTAAAACCTTATTAGAATCAAACTATGAAAATCTGCTAGAAATAAACACACATTGTAGAAATGAAATAGATTACTAGAAATAAACACATGTTGTAGAAATGAAATGATTGCTGGAAATAAACACACTTTTGTAGAATGAAATAGATTGCTGGAAATAAACACACTTTTGTAGAATGCTTTGAAATTGATTGCGAAGAAATGAGTATTTAATCTAGAACACCTGCAGGGGCAAATCTACAATAAATTTTAACTTTAAGTTGGAAGCATTTATAAATTTAATAGAGCTACCTATTTCTTTTGAAAAAAAAATATAAATACCAACCAAGAATGAAGATCCTAGTTCTTGGAGGAGTGGGCCCTTGCTCTTCCTAGAAACAAGACTTAACAACTTAATTCTCATTCAAAATAGAAATGGCTATTTCATTGATAAAAATGTTTTGAATTACAAAGATATACTAATCTATCCTTATCCCTATATTCTTCAATTATTTTTTTCACTTTTTCCTAAATTTCCAGGTCTGTATATATATTCTTTTACTTGTGGTGCATTGATTGCTATAACTATTTCATGGATACGATGGAACTGAATCATTCACATAATATATGCTAAATTAAGACATGGCTTGCTATCCAACTATGTGATAAATGTATCAGATCTACACGTATGGAAATCAAAAGTCTGCTCCTAATTTAATAGGATCATTGGTTTGATAGATCACTGGCCATTTGGAATAGATCTTTATCAATTCCATGCTTAACTATGAAATTTCTAGAGCTTGTCTCCATGAGTATTAGAGCTAATTTAGATAATTCCAGAGTTAAATACAGTTTCAAAAGTAAGTCCAAAAATGTGACTACTTGAAATAGCATGGTGGGGTTTCAGAACTAAGCTGTATTGATTCCAATGCTTGTAAAAACATGCAATCTAGTTCATATTTGTTTTTTAGCCTGATGATGACCTATTTGATTACAAAACTTTGAATTTTCCAAAACACTTGTTAGGAATTATAGAGATTTTAAAATTTTAGAATCAAAATCAACAAAATATGGATAATTACATCCTAACTCATATTAGATTAAAATAAAAGTCACACAATGAAATCAAACTTAATAGAAAAAAAGATTAAACTAAGGTCATTTATTATACATTTAATGGGCATATCTTGGCATCATCATTTCCCCCATACTTATTTTTAAGTCCCTTTACAAATGTTACTCTTCAAATTTGAGATTGTATATTCTAAATTCCATTTGATTACTCAGATCAAATGGCTGGAACTGAATATCCCAATGCTTTGATTTAGAGGTACTATACCCTACTCTTGCTTCTACTTTTCTTTTCCATTCCTCAAAGTGAGTGGGATTTTGAAGTTCATTATATTTCCAAGGAGATATGGGGGTGAGAAGTAGAGGTGGCCTTGTCTTCATGCCTATCCATATGGATACGGGAGTTTCATTAATTTGAGGAATTATTGTGCATAAAGCTTTTGCCCTTTATAAACTCTAGATCAAATTTGAAGGGGATATTACTTCCCTTATTTTCAATGCCATTGGGAGAAATTCCCATCTTTTTAAACAAGCATCATAGATATTATCAAAATTTGCCTTGTCATAAGAGGTGAAGACATCCATGCTTTACTGTAAATTGAAAAGATAAGGTCCCTTGAACTTTTCATTAAATGAATAGGATTAGAAATGCATAGCAAAGGTGAGTGGCTTACCATAATGAATTTTCATATGAAGATCAGATGAACTAGCCTATGACCAATGCTTTGACTCCCTTTCTTTCCATGCAATTTAATTTTGAAGAATAGAGACAAATGCATTAAGCTGACTTTCCCCTACATACAAATTGATCATAAAACCTGAATTTCTTTCTAACATGAAATTGTAGAGGTAAAATTCATAGAGAATATTTTTCTATTCTGTATTAGCTAAGGAGTAGGTGGCCAAGAAATTAGATTCATCTTTTATTTCATGTGGAAGGCCACATGCTATCCTTGCCAACTGCCAGTGAATGAATTGTTCTTGTAAAAACATGCTATATGTAGGAGAGGGTCTTCTACATGCAAGCAGTTTCTCACTCATCATATAAACTATTTGTATTTTCACAAGACATTTATATTTATCAATTTCCTCATAAAAATTTTCTTCCCATTCCTTCCTTGCTTTCTTTTCTTCCTCCAGTTTACTTTTCAAGTCTGTATTAGATGCCTTGATTACATTGAGTTCTCTACATGTGTCAGCCCATAACTACTTGAGTGGTAGATAATTCAATTCAATTTGTACAAAGACTATCGACATAGTGGCCTATATTGTAAATTTTTCTCATTCTCCATCAGTTGCCTTTTAATCTCTGTTAATTCTTCAGTTTTGGTTGTGAACTAGTTTGTTATTTCTTCAAGGAGAATTTCTTTCTGTTCTAATTTGTGTTTGAGGAAATTCAATTTGTCATCCTTTTCCTTGATAATGAGCTCTACTCTAGACAAAAATAGAGCCTATTTAATATGCTAGTTTTGTTCTTTCTCTAAAATTTCTTGGGGAGTTAAGCATTCCTCTTCCACCATAGGGGATTTCGCTTTCCTTCTCTAAGATGCCTATTCATCTTCTACATGTGATGGTGTTGTTGTCTTACCCATTTCTTGGAAATCTTGTTCTTCAAATCTTTCATCTCTTTTTATTTTTCTATTTGGATTGGTCCAAGAGGAGTCATGGCGATGCTGCCCAAAATATCAGCACATTTAGTTTCCAGTCTTTCTTGTTCTTCCATCTCCACTGGACTTTCTTTAGTCTTTTTATGGTGTCTTCTTTCTTGAGGAACCTCAAAATGTGTAGACATAGGTCTCCTTTTATAACTTCTTCTGATGTTCACCTTTTGTTTAGGCCTGGGTGAACTATCACTATTAGAGACAAGTATTAGTTCTTCTGTAGCTTCTACAGAAGAAGAAATTTCTTGAGAAGGCATAGTAGGGTTTGCAATTTTAACTTTTCTTCTGGATTTTCTTATTTTTGGTATTTCCTCTTCCCCTAATCTTTTCTTTTCCTTAGCAATGGTATCAGTTTTCAAATGAACTAAAGGGGTAGGAGGAGTTACTATTGTTCTTATAGAAATACTAGGGTTCTACCCAAATTTGCCAAGAAATTTGTCCAACATTTCTTCCCCATTTTTCTTTGAAAGGAAATGGTGCTGGCATACTAAATGCACTAACCCATGATGTCTGATTGTTCCTACACCCCAAGAATATCTCTAGGCCATTGTATGGATGGAGTCAAAAAGAAAATATGGAAGGTTTACTATATATTCTAGTTTTTTGGCTCTATATCTAAGGTGTCTAAGGATTTTTAGAACTTCTTTTCCTACTATCCCAAATTGTCCATCATAGGTTAAATATTTAACTATCCAAAATGCTACTCTGTCAAAGGGTTTGGGAAAGCTAGCCCTTTTGACTCCTTTAATGATTTTCTTTGTATTATAAATAGACTAGGGTTTAGCTTCCCCCTCTTTCAACAGGGTTTCATCCAAGTCTTTTAATGTCCCCTTGACAGGGTTTGGGACATGCATTATTGGTATTTAGACATCTCACTTATTACATTCATAGAAAAAGGAATAAAAACCTTCCTAATTTTTTTCCTTGTTTGTTATAAATTGATAACAAATTCTCTTACAAGTTCATCGTTATATTTGGGAAATTTCCTCAAAAACTCTAGCCATCTTGCCTATTGAAAGATAGTTGCTACTTCTTCATCTGTAAGGAGCTGGGTATCATTTTCTAGTTTTGACTTCTTTTTTATTCCCATGATTCATTCTTCTTTAATCTTACATAGGTTAGCTTAAAATTGATTCTCTTATTAGTGGAACTAATGATTTTAGTTTTGGAACTAAAAGATTTAGTTGCTGATCTAATGAATTCGATTACGAAATTACTATACTCAGCTACAAAACTTAGCAATTTTGACTACAAAACTACTGTATTTAGCTATAGAACTGATAGAGGTAATTCACTATATCTTTTTTGAAATTTTTTTGTAGCTAGTTTTTACTTTGTTGATTTAATAATAAGAATGATTCTTTATGACTATCCACCAACTCATTCCATCATCAATATCCTTCTCATGATTTTGCACATTTAACCATAATGTACAATAGATGACTCATCATATTAATCTTTCTAAATCAAGTCTAATCACACATGCAAACTTTCAATCTAACATTTAAGAATTTAAAAACATAATTACCATCCTTGATGATGTAATCCATTCCATCATGATGACTCATCATTCCTACAAAATGGTTAGAAAATAGTTATAAAAAAGTTTTATTTGAATTAGCCATTTATTTGAGAAGATCAAGCACCATCACTAGTTTTCAATTGATCTTTGATTTTTTTTGAAGAAGAGAATGCCATTTACTAGTTTTCGTCCTCTTCCCTTTATCCTAGATCTTTTCATCTAATTATTTGATAATTTTGGAAGAACTGGGTTCTTCCATATGGTCAAATTCTTTGTTTGCATCAATCTGCTTCAAGAATTTGTCCTTAGTAGGAGGCTTCCTATAGAGTTTTAGCCTATGTCCATTAACCAAGAGTACTATTATAATGCCATCAATGGGAAGTAACTGAATAGAACCATTGTCAAATATCTACTTGATTTGATAAGGTCCCAACCATCTGGTTCTTATTTTGCCTTTGAATTGTTGGTACTTAGAATTAAACAATAATGCCTAGTCTCCTACCTTGAATTGCCTTTCCTTGATATGTGAATCATGCCATTTCTTCCTTTGATCTTGGATTATCTCTATCTAGTGAAGTGATTCCATTCTTAATTTATCCAATTCATTAAGTTGAAGGATTCACTCCTTTTGAGCTACATCCAATTCAATTCCCACCCTAGTTGTCCTCAATGTATGTAGTTCAAACTCAATAGGCAACAAGGGATTTTCCCCATAGACTAACTCATATGGTGAAAACCTTGTTATGGTTTTCCAAGTTGTATTATAAGCCCAGACAGCTTTAGGTAGTCATTTTACCCAATCTCTTCTTTTTGCTTCAACTATTTTAGTGAGGATGTTTTCTAATTCTCTATTTGTTACTTCCACTTGTCCTTTTGCTTGTGGTTGATAGGGAAATGACTTCATATGATTGATCTAATAATACATTGTGAAAGCCTAGATCATATTGTACGTAAATTATGGTCCCTAATATGAAACTAAGCTTCTTGGTGCTCTTTACTTTACCATAATTTTGTGCCAAAGGAAATCAACAACTATTTCTTCAGTGGCATTTGTTAAACCCTGCACTTTTGCCCACTTAGTTACATAATTAGTACACATAATAATGTGCTCTTTTACCTATTAAGGAGGATTAAAGGGTCCAAAATAATCTAATCCCCATTTCTCAAATGATTCAATCACTACTTGTGGTTACAGAGGCATTTCATTGGTAATAATTGGTTGTCCCATCCTTTGACAAGGATCACACCGCCTGATATATCTCTTCACATCTTTGTATAGAGATGACCAATAGTAACCAGTGCTAAGTATCTTGTGAGTTGTTCTTTTTACTAAATAGTGTGCTCCACTCGGTTCATCATGACATGCCTGGAGGATGTCAAAGATTTCATCTTCTCTTACACACCTACATAAAACCAAATCAGAACCACATTTAAATAGCATTCTGTTTGAACTATGCATTGGTTTTGATTAACTTATTTATTTGTTTTTTAGTGAAATAAAGAGGAAACTTACCTATTATAAGATAATTTTCCATGTCAAAAAACCATGGTGTATCAGTTGAAATAACAAACAATTGTTCATCTGGAAAGTTGTCTTTGACTAGATCCTGCTCCCCTGTAGTGGTCAGTCTTGACAAGAAATCAGCTACCACATTAGATTTGCCTGGATTGTCCACAATGGTAATATAAAATTCTTGTAGAATTAATAACCATATAATTATTCTACCTCCAGCCACTAGTTGTTTATTACATATTTAATTGCTGAGTGATCTGTATGTACAAATATTTTGTACCCTGTAATGTAATGTCTAAATTTATTGATTGCATAGATCACAGCCATAAATTATTTTTCAGTGGTAGTGTAATTTCTTTGAGTAGGAGTAAGATTTTTTCTAAGGTAGTAAATAGCATAAATTCTTCCTTCTTCATCTTTCTATCCCAAAACTGCACCAATTGAGGTATTTGAGGCATCAATTTGGATGTGAAAAGGTTTCTCCCAATTAGGTCCTTTCAATATTGGGGCAATTACTAATTTATCTTTAATTTCTTCAAAATCATGTTGACACTTTTCATCCCAAAAAAATCCATAGTCCTTGGTAAGCAACTTAAACATGGGGGCAGCGATTTTACTAAAATCCTTAATAAAGTGCCTATAGTATCCATCATGCCCTAACAATGACTTGATATCTATGGGGGTTTGAGGAATAGACAAATCTAAAATAATCTTGATTTTGTTTTGGTCAACCTAAATTCCTCTTTTTGAAATATGGTGTCCTAATACAATCCCTTCATCAGCCATCATCAAACATTTCTCATGACTAAGAGATAAGTGATGTTTTTCACATCTTGTTAATAATCTATCCAAATTTTTTAAGGCATCATCAAATGTATCTCCATGCATAGTAAATTTATCCATATATACCTCTACATAGTCATTTGTTAGGTATACAAATATTGCTAATACAACTCTTTGAAAGGTTACTGGAGCATTACATAGTCCAAATGGAAATACCCTGTAAGCAAAGGTACCCCATGGACAAGTAAATGTAGTTTTGTTGCAATCCTCAGCAACAACTCTAATTTGATTGTATCCACTAAATCCATCCAAGAAGGAAAAGTATTATTTACTTGAAAGGTTGTCTAATACTTGATCTATGAATGGTAAGGAAAAATAATCTCTCATGGTGGCTTTGTTTAGTTCCCTATAGTCAACACAAATTCTCCATTTTCCATTCTTTTTAGGGATAATTACAAGAGGAGACACCCACTGGCTATCTGAGATAGGGTAGATAAAACCTACTTGTAATAATTTTTCAATTTCTTGTTTGACTATATCCCTTAAGGCCGGATTAATCCTTCTCTAAGGTTACCTAATTGGTTTAATGTTTTTAGTATAAATGTGATGGGTACAGATACTTGGATGAATTCCATTCATATCTTTATAGTCCCAAGCAAAAGCTTTAGTATGATCCTTTAGAACATCAAATAGTTTGGCTTCTTCATCATTTGTTAACCAGCTATTAATATTCAAAAAATTTCCTGGTTGAATCTCAACATGTTTGGTTCTAGTATATGATGAACTAATTTGTTGAAGGGGTTCCATTAAGGTGTTTAGTGGACAAGCATGTGGTATCAACATATGATATGTAACAACATCTCTAAAAGTTCCTTCAAATAGAATGTTGGACAAAGGATAGTAGGGAAAATTATGATACTTATCTTGTTGTAGATTGAATTCCTCATTACTATTGTTGTCTAGAAATTCTTCATCATCTCCTAATATCTGTAAAGCTAAAGCTACGGATCCTTCCTCTCCCCAAGATAAAGCTCATTCCTCTAGAGTGAAATTATCTTTATTTATAGAGAATTGTTATTGGTGTGGTTTTAGAACTAACTGTGATGGTTCCATAATAGATTTTGTAGGTTCTAGAACTAATCTTGACTACTCCAATGATAATTTATGTTCATTCAATGAAGGATTAACCATCGCTTCTATTTCCCTCACATGATCTTGCAATGTTATCATATCCAAAGAAGATATATTTTTCTCATTCATATCAGGATTATCAACCCATAATTTTACTTGATTATCGATAAAAGGTTGTGCAAAGGGATATAATGAAATTTGCTTAGAATTCTTACCATTGAAAATAGTCATATCTCCTAACTTGCAATCAATCAAGGTAGAAACTATAGCTAACCATGGTCTCCCTAGAATAATGGGATAACAAAGTGTTTTACCTTTTGGCTGTAAGATAAGGAAGTTGACTGGATATTCCCATGATTCCACCATTACTACCACATCTTCAATAACTCCTTCTGGTTTTGCTATAGACTAATCTGCCATCTACAATATGGTGGTAGTAGGTTGTATGCCTATTAATGGTAATGTTCTCAAAGTGTCTACTATCATTACATTGATAGTTTCTCCCAAATCAATCAAAACATTATGTATATCCTTATTCCCTATAGAGACATAAATAACAGGGCTGCCAGGATCTCCATATTTGGAAAGTAGGAGTTTGCCTGCTAATAAATCAACAAGTTTCCCATCTACCTGAGTAGTCTTGGGGTACTACTTCTTTCTTCCAAGTTTTATAAAACATAATAGTTTGATTAACTTGTTTAACTTTGGGATATCCTTAATTGCTTGTAATAATGGTGTTTCAATATTCAATTGTCTTAGTTCTTGCACCAATTTAGATTCCTTAATTTCTATGGCTTCTTTAAATCTTTCTAGAAATGGAATCTCAGTAGAATTTCCTTCTGGTTTCTTTTCTTTTTCTTTTTCATCTTCCTTAGGTGCAATCAGGATAGGGGTTTTATCTTCTTTGATCATATCAGTGATTATAATAGGTGGAATGCTAACTATTTTGCTAGATCTGGTTTGAATGTTTTTACAATCCATTGCATTTAGATCAATCGATTTTTATGGTTCTATTTCGTATACAAGAGTTGTTTGTTTGTTCCTTGGGTTTGCTACTAGTTGTGCAAGAATTTGTGTTTAGACTATATTTTACCCTATGTATTTTGTGATGGAGATCCCATTATGGCTTGTTGTTTTTTATTTGGATATGTTTTCCCTTGTACATAATTACTAGGACCCCATCTAGGTTGTGGCCAAGCATAAGGATTTCCTTGACCAGCCCAACGTTGTTGATGTCCCTGAGTATACCAAGATTGACTTGCCCAATCCTGAGGATGCCATGTTGATTGAGGGGCCCAAGGTGGCTATCCCCAAATTTATGGTACTATTTGAACTATCCATGGCATCATCCAAGAATTAGGAGCTAGTCTTGGCATAAACTGTCTTTGGCTGGGTTGTCTCTAAACAAAATTCAATTCTTCTATGGTGGATGATGTACTAGTTTATTTGAGCTAATTTTTTATGAGTCGAAGAAGAGAACAAGTGTGAGTATCATGTTCTTTAAATTCACAGACGAGATATATTTCTATATTATCTAAAGGACATTCCCTTACTACATGCTTCTTCCTACATCTAGGACAATACATGGCTAATGGTTCAATTTGGGCATTTGCTTTAGCTTGTAATCCATCCATGGTGGAGGTTAATTGAACTAATATGTCTATTTTAAATTTTTCAAATTCATCCATTAGTTTGTTCATATTTGGATTCAAAATTTTAACCATTTTTCCCTTTCTAGGTCCACCCCTTGTCTTTGAATAGTTTCTACAAATTTCTATCATTTCATCCATTCTTAGTTGAGCAATGTTTCCATTGCCAATTAAATTAAGGGTTTCCCTAGACTCATCATCAAGACCTTTGAGAAAAATGGTTTTGCATAAATCTTCTTGAAGTAAAAATCTACATTTTTTACTCACAAAGAGGAATTTGTCCAAATAATCTTCTATATTTTCATCTTCTTCCTATTTGATTTTGAAAAATTCTTCCTTTCTATTTCTTCCTCTATAATAATCTTGATATTTGTCTAGGAAGATAGTTTCCCTTTGTTCCCAATTGGTAATAGAATTAGATGTTAATCCCATAAATCACCTTAGTGTTGCATCCTTTAGAGTAAATGGAAACAACTTGAGTTTTTGATTATCTTTCTTGTAATCATAAGTTTGACATAGTACTTTAAACTCAAATAGAAATTGGTTAGGATCCTTAGATGACATTCCTCTAAATGTGGGTAAGTGTGAAGGTGAAATGTTCTTCATAGTGGTTTCATCATCCTCTATCTAAATGGGATAGGTAAAGGTTTTTTTAGGTTCTCTTCCAGCTTCTCGTGCCATCTCTCTAGTATTTTCTAGTCCCTGCTCCAAGTCAATGCGGTATGTGGTCTACTTTGGGGATGGTGAAAAGTCAGGAGTAGGAGGTTGACTACTCAATTGAGAATCAAAACTTTCCCTTAGTGGATCTTGAGAAATAATCCTCCTCCCTAAATTTTTACTTGTTTTTGGTGACTGATCCAAAAATTCCAAAGATGGAAAGTTTGCTTCTTGTCTTGTAGGAGATAATGGCACCACCAATTCTTGCTCAACTTCCTTATTTAAACTAGAGGGTGATGGAAATTCTTGTTTAGATATTTTGGGGATAAATCTACCCTTGGAGTCTCGTAGTCTACTCATAAATTTTTTTATAACTTTAGGGAAATTTTCTTTAATTACTAAATTTATGATTGTTGCTCTTGTTGACACCTAATTAGAAGATTCCAACTAGTGGATCCCCAGAAACAACACTGAAAATGTTGGGTGTCATTATTCCCTTCATTTAATCAACTTTCTATTGATGTCATATTTAACCAGGACTATGTCTAAAGCTATATGCAACAAGAAGAATCTTAGCAATTTGGTAATTGATTGTAGGTATTTGTATTTTTCTTTTATTTTGGGGGATTTTTAATGTCTTAAGGACTTCTTGGTTTAAACCTTATTAGAATCAAACTATGAAAATATACTAGAAATAAACACATGTTGCAGAAATGAAATAGATTGCTAGAAATAAACACACTTTTGCATACTGAAATAGATTGCTAGAAATAAACACACTTTTTCAGAATGCTTTAAAATTAATTGCAAAGAAATGAGAATTTAATCTAAAACACCCACAGGGGAAAATCTATAACAAATTTTAAATTTAAGTTGGAAGTGTTTATAAATTTAACAGAGCTACCTATTTCTTTTGAAAATAAAATATAAATACTGACCAAGAATGAAGATCTTGGTTCTTGGAGGAGTGGGCCGTTGCTCTGCCTAGAAATAGGACTTAACAACTTAATTATCCTTCAAAATAGAAATGGCTATTTCATTGATAAAATGTTCTTAATTACAAATGTATACTAATCTATCCTTATCCCTATATTCTTCAATTGATTTTTTACCTTTTTCTAAATTCCCAAGTCTATATATATATATATTCATTTACTTGTGGTGCATTAATTGTTGTAATTATTTCATGGATACAATGGAACTAAATCATGCCTAGAATAGATGTTGAATTAAGATGTGGTTGGTTGTCTAACTATGTGATAAATGTATCAGATCTAAAATTATGGAAATTAGAAGTCTAATCTTGATTTAATGGGATCATTGGTTTGACATATCATTGGCCATTTGGAATAGATCTTTATCAATTCCATGTTTAACTGTGAAAGTTTTGGAGCTTATCTATAGGAGTACTAGAGCTAATTCATATAATTTTGGAGCTAAATCTAGAGTTCTAGAAGTAAGTCCAAAAATGTGACTACTTGAAATAGCATGGTGGGGTTCTGGAGCTAAGCTGTATTGATTCCAATGCTTGCAAAACATGCAATCCGGTTCGTATTTGTTCTTTAGCCTGATGATGACCTGTTTTAAAAAACTTTGAATTTTATAAAACACTTGTTAGGAATTATAGATATTTTAAAATGTTAGAATTACAATAATCAAAATATGGATAGTTACATCCTAACTCATATCAGATTAAAATAAAAGTCACAAAATGCAATCAAACTTAATAGAAAAAGAGAGTAAGATGAGGTCATTTATTATACATTTAATGGGCATATCATAGCCTCATCAATGATTGCCTAACCATCATCAATTAACCCTAACCATCGATGGTCAGGGATATGCTTTATTTAACCCACCTTTCTCACCCCTTTTATACCTAAACTAAACCTATTAACACGTCTAACTGGGGAAACCCATTCCTTGACACCCCTTGACCTACTTGGGAATCACCCTCTCCCTTAATAAGTAAGAACTACATTGGGCCTTAAGTCCATGTTGGATATACTATCCATGAGACTATGTAGGTAACATCCTCTTACCTAGTACATTAGAATTTAGCTCAAACACTCCCTACCCAACCAACCACCCAACCCATTTACCTTCATCCACCTCAACATTGGTACCTTTTTAAACCAACCTATTCATATACCTTGTGATGACCTTGCTTTTTTAATGATGACCACCTTCACCAATTTTTTAATGTTGAACTTTTTCATTATACACCACCTCATGCATGACCCAACCATTTGTGTTTTCCTTAGGAGCACTTCCTACCCTAGATACTTGAAACACTGACCTTTTCTAGGACACTTGATAAGTGTGACCTAATAAACTATGACAAACACTAAGGATTGGTTACCTTATCACTTATCTTAGAACCCAAATTTATTATTACCAACATTGGTAACTTTAGTCTTTGTGTAATTTTGACTCTTGCACTTTGTGTACATATTTGTATTTTTAATGACCCAACCTTTTTTATCACTAGCCTCATAACCTCCATTGTACCATTTTATCAAAACCCTACCCCAATTTTTGTGTTACCTCATTGAATCCCATTTTAAGAGGTAATACCCTCCTTCTGTACTCAAGACAACCAAACCCTGGCCAATCAACAACTCATTTTTGTTCTGTGACTTATTGACCTAAAGCTACAAAATAAAAAGGGGAAAAATGTAGACACTTAAAAACATCCCCTGACCATTTTTTGATGTCACATCACCTTGGACCTACTCACAACCTTAGTTACCTATTCACTTAGTTAAATCACCCTTATAAACACCTTTTTATACATTGAAATTCATTAACATACCTAGGACATTTTATTAAACATTTTAAACATATCAACTTTAGAACTATTTTAACCCTTTTTAACTTAGGATTATGACCATCGATGGTCAACACAACCATTTATAGTTATCCTATTCATCTATGGTGAGGTCTCTAAACCTAAAATATAAAGAACCTAGCTATAGGCCAGACTTACATGGGCAAAATAGAAACTTTCCCATACACACCTTATAGCTTTCTTTCTCTTTAAATTATCATCTTTCTCCTCACCCAACTTAAGAACTTTCTCTCTCTTTACTTAGTAGCTTTGTGCTAAAAATGCAAAGCTCTTGGATGAGATGAGGATCCAAAAAATTTCATCTAAGCTCCCTTATTTTCTTTGTTTAGGCATTCAAGACCTTGAAACTCTGTCCATGTGACTTTTGAAGGTTGAATTATTATTATGCTACCTAATTTCCTTCAAATTTCAACTATCACCTATTTGGCATTATATAAGTATTCTCATTTTGTTTTTTAGTATTTCCTTTTTGTACTAAAGTTTCTTGTTCAGATGAGAGCATTTACATATTACCCCTCACCTAATTAATCCACACTCTAACTTCTTCTCATCAATCACCTCCCACCAATCCCACTTCAAATATTCTACCACCCTCTTATAGGTAACCATATTTAGTTACTATAACTGTTGATTAGGACACCCATCACTAGTCACCTAACCATCAATGATTAGGACAACCATTACCAGTCACCTTAACCATCCATGGTCACTATCAGGGAAAATAATAGACTATTATTTCCTTCCATTTCACACCTAATAAGAACCTGTTTCTATTTTGGCCTATCTATAGACTCTGCTCAAATCCTTTGAACCTGACCTTCATCCACTTTTATATGGTATTGACTTAATATGCTAACTTCTATTGAATAGTTACCTTTTTTTTTGGCATAATCATTTTCTTTCTTATCAATCTAAATGCAAACATATTTTAATTTTGTTTTCAAATATTTTTATCATTAGGGGAGCAGATTGACAGCCATCCAAGGGAGCTTTCACTTATTTGATCTAGCATTGCTAGGGAGTCCACACTTCATACTCATCTAAAAAACAAGTTATTTTAGTGTGGTCTTATTATATGTAGTCCTTCCTCACCAAAAAGGAGCTCTCACTTCATATAGTCATCAATAAGTTCAATGTTTACTAGGTGTGCACCTCTCATATTTTGTTTCTCTCCCTTTCCCTAAAAGTAAAAAAAAATAGAGTATGAAATAGTGGAAAATGTGTCTAGAATAATTTTTCTCTATGTTTGACAAGATTTGGAAAATGTTTTTCAAATTTTTAAACAAGATATGTGTTTTAATTTTTCTATACACAAATAACAAGGCACAAAAGAGATTATAATAAAAAGCAGGTGGCATAGTACTGCATAATTAGAATAATGTTTTCATGAAATGACTCAACTTTGGGTAGGGTTGAAATCATATAAATTAGAATAGGGTATGATAACTCAAAGACCTAAGTGTAAAATAGTACACTAAACATAGATTGATAGATATGTCAATACCATAAAATATATTTCAAATTTAATGAGTTGATGCTAGGAAACTAGAAGAAATCTCTTCAAATTAGGAAGGTAACAATGCAAACCAAGAAACTCAAGATGTGAAAACATGCAATAATTCCTAAGTATAAAACTAGAACCAAATGGGCATCATAATGCCATCACATGGTAATAGGAGGTAGAATAAATTTTGTTCTATAACTTAGAGTGTGAGCAATACAATTGATGACCTAAGTTCATAATGACCAAATGATAATTATGAGTCTATAAACATCCTTCAACCCAAATGGAAAATTGAACCCAAGCTAACTCAAGTCAATTGCAAATGGTAAAACCAATTAACATGTTAACCTATAACTTAGAAATGTACAATTTGAATTTTAATTATCAATGAAGGACTTCAATATTTTTGAAAGTGGTTTAGACTCAAATGGGTAACATAACTACACTAATAGACAATACAAACACATTTTTTAAGATGAGAATTTAAACAACACAAATATTGATTTATATTTGACCAATGTAACACCTCCTTATTCAAGAAATGGTGGATAATATGTCTGCTTATGATGTTTTTTTGACAATCAAGTTGTGAATCAAATCAATGACCAATAAGTAAAGACTAAAAATACCAATTATAACTAAGTAATTCATCATAAACCCTAAACTAGTAAGGTTGATTTATATTGTTGAAATCCATCTTTACACATGTTCTTGGAAGGAATTAATTTGTTCATCCAAAAATAAAAGTGCATGAGTTCGTAGGGTATTTTACACCCCATTTTCATAAGAGATTATACAATGATATGGACCTTCGGGTTACTCACCCTACATTTAAAATAATCCATAGCAAGTGGGGTTTTCTAAAACTTACAATTTACAATCATCTATATGGTCCCAATCATGGATAATGCTAGAGATGCAAACACATCAATTGGATCTATGTCAAATGACTTGTTATGAAAATGTCTTATCCTTTTCACAACCACTACATCAATAAATTTCTCACTATAGTGTAATGTTTAGATTGATCATATGTTTTGAGGGAAATAGTCACTAATGGAGGTGGTTTAACTACTCAAATCACTATCCTAAAAATTCACTAGCGTAGAGTGGTTGAAGACAATTCTAAAAGATGAAACCCCAAGTCAAGGATTCCCTAAAAAACTCATGAAGAATTTATGAACTCCCATCCTTAAGCCAACTTCATGAATTAAAATGATCTAAGTGAAAAGGATTTATAGGTTATTTTTAGATGACTTAAACCATACGATTTTTGGAGAGATCCTAGATAACTTCCTTTTCATGCTTTGGATAAAGGCACAATCACAATGAAAAGGCACATTTGGTCACCCAAGTTCCCTAAGTGGGGTGGGAAATAACATATATGCACAATTCATTTTTCTTAAATAATCTAAAAAGAAATAGATGATTTGTATAAAACACTTCAATAAATTTGAAATTTTAAGTGAATGTTCATTTTATACACCAAATTAAAAT
>JARHVA010005783.1:950000-1105594 GCA_037957365.1 Torreya grandis
ACGAAGTTCTTCAAACCATTCCAAATGAGCCTTTATATCCCTTAATTATATCCATTTATACTATTAACATAACTCTAACTATCAAATATGATGGGAATAAATACCTTACTTCATTCCTCAATGCCTTTGACAACCTTTAGAAAGAGTGGATCCAAACTAATACATTTGTCATAACTAAGCTATTAGTCAAAACTTTCACTAGTGATGTATTAGAATGGTATAATCAACTTCCTCAACATTCTATGTGGTAACTTTAAGATTTGGTTAATCCTTTAGTTAAAGAGTTTTAGCATAATGACCTTCCTCAAATTTGTCTTAGTCACTTCATAATTGCTAAACAATCTCTTTATGAATTAGTTCATAAATTTTTTAAAAGATGGAAATATTTAGCTCATAAAGCCTATCATAATATGACTAATGATAATTTATTCAAACTCTTTTATACCACTCTTACTACCAATCTTCAATATAATGTTTGAAACTTTGATCCTCAAACTCTTAATGAAGATCTTGACCAAGCTAAGCATCAATATTTTTGTATGAAGCAATTCAAACCCAATCATAAACTTCTTAAAGAATCTTTTCAAAAATATAATGTTATCACTAGAAATACTTCCCAAACCAAATCTATAGATAATATTTTCACTTGAACTTTCACCCATTGAGGAGATGACAAGTCTCTCCTCATTCAAGTTGCACAATGGAACCACCTTAGGGTTGCAGGTGACCCATGTTTGAGGTGGATCTCTAGATTTGGGGCTAGTTCCATTTGATGTACCACTTTGATCAATCCTATTACTAACTCTTTAGGGGATGAAAATGGATAACAATAGATAAAATTAAATATAATATAGTGGAGGTGATACACCAAAAAAATTGTCTACTCACACTATCTAACATGCACTTGGAACCAAGAATAAGTTTGCACATAGACTTCATCCAATGATAATCTTCTCTCTCACATCAATGTTTTGAGCATGGGGTCTTGAAGAGATCCTAGGCTAGGATGACTTAGATAATAGGTCTTATATAAAAATGATTGAATAGACTACTCACTATACCTACAATAAACATTAGACACTTATTGTTGACCTAAAAAAGAGAGATCTCAAAACCACGTAAAGCATTAGGAAGAGTAACATGTGAAGGTAAGCAAAACTACACTTGCACAAGACCAACTAACATTATATGCACTTAGTGAAATATTTACTGAGGTAAAAAAACTATATTTACTAGCTCACGGTAAAAATTTGGTATGGATTCACCATACCAAGGTGGAGAGATGTATACAACAGCCAAAAAGGCTAGAATTTATAGAAATTACGAGAGGAGAGATAGAAAGGCAAGCTCAAGAGTCATTAAGACACTTGTAAAACAAGGAGGAGATAAATTTTCATGTAATATGGTATGATATATGTCCTAAAATATAATCAAGGATAAATGTATCTCAAACTTGTTTAACTCCTCTACATGTGGCATAGATTCTCTTATGCTTGCATAAGAAATTGCCTTCATCATCTACCTTTACAAAACTACCTCATCACTAAATAGGGTTAATTATGATGATGGATATGAGTGTTATGGGTTACTAACAAGCCTCTACATTCATCTGATTAGTTTCTAATCATCCATCTTCTTCTATCCATGCACAATCATCCCAATTAGTTACAAAATGCTTATTTCTCATGTACCTCTCACACTTGACACCCATAACCTTCCAATTATGAAATTTTATCCATGAAAAAGTAGGGATGACACTTTTAAATAGTGTATATATCATCAATTTCATGAAACCAAGCTCAAAAATCTTTCTAATTGAAGTTTCACTAGTTTTCACTAAGTGTGCACTATCTACTCACTAGACTGGATGAGATGGAGAAGATAGAAAAAGTAACTATAATTTTATATAACCTATAAAATTACAATGGAGACTTATAAAAATCTCAATATACCTCCCAAAGGTGATTTGATCTTTTGAAACCTTCTCACACCTAAAAAACACATAAATTGGTCAAAAAGAGCCATGTTTTACACCATTTGTACAAGTGTAATACACCTCAGTCACATGGGGAGGAGACTTGGAGGGTATCATATTACTTAAAATTGGTTTCATGGAATGTAGACCCCATCTATATGCTCCATTTATATCATCTTATCCATCTAGTCCTTAAGGAAGGTTTTGAAGTGTTTTAGAGTCATTTTTGGTATAAGCCTCATTCATAGAGTTGACACATTAGAATTTCAAACCAATTCCATCTATGTCTTCTTAGTAATCCTACCTAACATATCCAACCATATTATCTCTCCATGAAAATAATCATGGTAGATATAATCATCCAAAGTTGTCAATCATGTCCTTTTGTTGAATTTTGTGAGGGTCTAGGTGATTTTTAAACAAAAGGTGGCTTTTTGGTGGATTTTTCTACAAGTTTAAGGTTTAAAAAATTAATAAGCATCCCAAAAACATTATTAATTAGTTATTCATGATCATCTAGTCCTAAAAGTGATAGGAATCCTCTCTAGTTACTAGGCCTAGACTAGGCTTACTGGGCCTTACCTATAACTTTGTAACTCAGACCTTGTTAATAGCCATCCATACCTATGGGATGGTTTATACACCTTATTTATTCTTCCATAATTATGATCCAAATAATTATAATGTTTTCTAAATTTTATAATTGCAAGTGACCCTTTGTTTGGTGTTAGGCTTACACCTTGCTTAACTAAGTTTGACTGCAACTCTTGTAGCCTATATCACTCTTAACTTATTTAAGACCCTCCTACAATGTTATTAATTTTTTTTATTATGTTTTTTAAGTAATCCAATAATCATATAAGGTTTACCAGGATTTGGTTTATATTTCCAACCCATCTCTTAAGATTTGCATGATTTAGGCATGGGGAAAGTACCCCCTATCTGAGATAAAATAGGGGGTAATTTCCCTATCTATCCCAAAAAAACCAAATATTTTTTAGGATTCATAAATTTACATAGACGTTATACATAAAAAATTTCCATTTGACCCCTCAAATGCATGAAAACATAGGACAGACTTGTAGGAGGACACTGTTTGTAGAAAACTTAGAAGTAGACTATGTGTCTTAGTATTGGAGTCCTTTTTCTCTATTCAAAACTTCCTATGATATTTATAAGAGTTCATGTTGACTATGGTGAATTTTATTCACTCTCCCTTACCTCCCACACTTCTCACATACTCCTTAATGCATTTGAGCTTATAAGATTATGTTCATGTTGACTGCAAGATAGAGAGACTTTGTTAACCCTACCTATAGATGAATATACTCTTAATTAGCTTATTCATGATGAAAATATACTCCTATCTAATCTATTAATATCACACAAACATGTTTCTCCTTATAAAATAAATCCATGTTCCATATAACCACAAACACACATCAAGTTAATTCACTACCTACTTGACTAAGATAACCCTGTATATTCCCTGCCTATAGGTGTTAATATGTGAATCAAGCTTTGATAATAAGGATATAACCCCATTTATAAAACTTTAGGTCACAATATTTTCATTGTAATTGTTTAATTCCTTAAGATTCCCTTTAAAACCCCATCAAGACCTCCAAAGCTCATTATCTACTTATTTGTCTATAGATGGATTGAGACACTTTAGTTCACTAACCTGTAGGTGAAGATATCTCTTTTTAAGCCATTATTTATGATGTTTTGATTCTCCTAGAAGTATCTCAATCAAACAAAAAAAATTATGTCTTTTATTCACCTTGAATGCTCAAAACAATGTCAAAACATTAATTATTGCCTCACTGTCTACTAACCCTACTGTAGGTTTCAATTTTGCCCTATCTATAGATAAAGGATGCGCTTGGGAGTCAAAATAGGGATTTATACTGATTAGAGGGTCATTATAAAATGAAAAAATAGTTTGGAGACATCATGAATCATCTTAATGCATTTCTAAGGTCTCATTTTTAACCTAGTGGAGAAGGAGACTTTTAGGTTCATGCCTATAACACTAATGAAGATTTTTAGTGTGTTTGAGAGCACGTTTAGACCTCTAGAATACCTCCCTCCACTTGGAATCATCCCTTCAAATTTTTCACATTCATTCTTCATTCCAATGGATAAAAATATAAATAACTAGGATGATCAAAGGGATTTTAAAACCATGGTATATGTCACTCACAAAACCAACAAGTTCTCTATTTTGGCCTTTTTAGGAAAATAGATCTAAAAACATAGAAGTGTTAGTTGGGATGATTCTCCAACACATATTGAGTTGCTAAAGGGGATTTAAACATGCTTAGGTGATAACATACAACCTCATATTATTTATGAATAATAAAACTAGTTCACCATCTCTCCGTACATCTTCTCTAAACTCTACAAATAACACCTATAAGTGTATACTAGCTGTAGACATGGTAGTGAAGGTGAAAATGAGAAAGAAAAAGTTTATTGAAAGCCTCTTAACCCTCCAAATGAATTTTATAACAATAAAATTAACAACCTACATCAATAAAACTGATAATCAACTTCAAAATACCTTCATCTATGTGGGAATCACCTACCTATAAGTGAAAGAGCAAATAAGGAAGGAAAATATGGACAAAGTGCATAGTTTAGGCTTCATGGGGATACCTACGGTCATGAAGTTCAATTTTATAGTTTAAAACATCTAAGACAAATTCAATTATTTCATATAAACATGGGTAAACTCCTTAAAGGCACCTATAGGTGCATAATTTTGAGTTGCAAGGTAGTGAGGGTGATTTATGATCAAGAACAAGCCTAGGAGAGGCTTATGAATCCTTGAGACCCCCAAAATCAAAAGGAAACTTATAAATATATGTGTATACCTTTGGAAACATTTAAAACAAACAAAATTATCAAATTTAAAGACAAGATTATGAAATAGGTTCAAAAATGGACCCCTCTTAGATGAAAAAACATAAAAATCTACCTCGAGTCTAAGTGATGATTCATAAAGGAGAAACCATTAAACTAAGAAATATTTCAATGAAAATGAATTTGACTCAAAGTAATTTCAACTCCCAAAATAATTCCTCTCAACTCCAATTTTATGACCCACACCAAGCATTTGAAATTGACCTTTCTTGGATTGCAAGGACAATAAATAAGAAACAAAAGTAAATAATGAAATTTATAATGAAATGTCTACACACCAGGAATGGAAAATAGTTTAGGGAGGTAAAGAGACACTATATCATGTTTTTTTTAAAAGATGGACTTCCTAACTTTGTACAAGTGCCATTAAGGGCCTAAAATCAAGGAGAAAATGTCATTTTATGCATAAAACTAATTATTGGATTGAAATCTAACTGATCACTAACATATCCTAACCTTATACATATTAAAATTCACATTTATGACAAATATTCTTCTTTTGAAAGTCTGTACAAGTCATTTATTGTGTAAAAAATATGTCAAAATGACACTTTTTGCACATAAGACATGGTAAAGGACAAAATCAAGACTTCAAAACACCTTAAAACATATAAACTACCACATTAATAAATTTCAAATATAATTTGTTCCTTTTACCATGTTTTACTAGGGTTGACTTTGGTTGACTTTGGCTGACTTGACTAGCACAAGGAAGATAGGCTTAAAGCAAGGTTGGAGTAGGGATAGGTGAGATATTTAGATCAATATGAGACCCCTATAGGACATATATAAACCTTTAAAAAATTTATAAATATAGGGTTTGACCCAATTTTACTAAAGTTCAAATTTAGTAAATAGTTACCAAATCTAATATTCCTTTACCATCTCATACACCTCTTTTAGTTCAACAAATGCAACAATTTTTATTACCCTCAAAGCCTTTAATTTATCTCAATGATCATGCTAAGTGGTATGATCAAAATATATTTTTTTGGCTCCATACTGACATTAGGCATTCTCATGAATATTGTAGAGGGTTCACTAAATGTGTCATTTCTTATATGCTTGGTGACTCATTCAACCATGAAGCTATGATCAAACATCATCATCAATAGTATGTTATCACATCTCAATAATGAATAAACTTTAAAGATCCTACCTTTAATAATCCAAAATACTCTTCAAACAATAATCAATCAAATATAAAGGATGTTTTTTCCATCAATGTCGATTATGACCTATATTATAACAACTCTCAATATGTCAACACTACTAAGGTTAATTATCATTGAAAACTAGCTCATAAAGATCATGTTACCAAGCCTAAAAAACCATCTTTAAAATAACAATTGCTTAAAGATACCACTACCACTCATGATGATTTAAAAGCACCTAAGGAACAACTTTCTCCTTTTGATCCTCCCACCACATCTATACCTCTTAAACCCAATTTACCTTCTAAAACTCATGTTTGTTATTCTAAACCACATTAGAATTTTATTGAAGAACTCAAATCTATGCCTTATAAGATTCCTCTTATGGAATTGGTTCACACTTCACCTTATCATCATAAAGTACTTAGGTTAAAAACTTCAAGAAATTAAATATCCATCTTTTATAGATGAAGAACCACCTTTTATTGATTCTCAACCAACTAATGTCAATACCATTGAGACCATGTGTCCTTATTCCAAGCATTCAATTGAATTTCTTTAAGAGGACATGATCAATGATGAAATTCTTTTTTTCACTGATGATCTACCTCTCTTTATCAAAGTATCCATTAATACCACCCTTATCTAAAAATTTCCAGTTGATGAAGGTTATGGGATTAATGTCACATATTTATGTCTCATTAAACAACTTGGTTATAACAAATATAATCTTAAAAAAAACTATCTTACTTGTCATGGCTTTGAAAATACTAATCAAAAGCCACTTGTCTACATTTGGCTTCCATTGACTATTGGACCTAAGACTGTCAAAACTAAGCTTATGGTCCTTAATTTTCCTTTATCTTATAACATTCTTATTGGTCATCCATGGACTCATCAAATGAGGGCAATCACCTCTTCTAATAGTTAATCAAAAGCCACTTGGCTACATTTGGCTTCCATTAACTATTGGACCTAAGACTATCAAAACCAAGCTTATGGTCCTTGATCTTCCTTTATCTTATAACATTCTTATTGGTCACCCATGGACTAATCAAATTAGGGCCATCACCTCTTCTAATATTTAGTGTATTAAATTATTACATAATGAAAAATATTAAAAATATGAAGTTGATCCCAACCCATGGAACTGTAAACACCAAAATTGTGTCTACTCATTGGTCATCCTCCCCCTTGGTCCCCTTGGTCCACTTCTACACATTCCTAACCCACACACTTATTAATTTAAAATAATTATTTATTTTGAATTAATAACACCCCTCTAACTCCATGACACCTCACCCTTGGACACACCCCACCTTGGATGCCTCCCATCACCCTATGACCAATTTATGACCTATTTCAACCCTTCCACTAACCTCTCATGCCTATTAAACCCACCTTCAACCATTTTATAATGACCATTAAACTCAGCAGACGAAGGAACGGGCAAAAGGCTAATTTTAGCCTTTTTCCCATCTTCTAGCCACTGACGTCGATTACTAGTCGGCCAATGCCGGTGAAATCACCAATGTCAGTTGCTTAAAACAACCCAAAGGTGAATTATCTTCCCCCTGGGATGCTAAAATCATAGACCTGAATCACAGAGCTAGTATTCAACCTTTCTCTCTCTCTCTCTCAGACACACACCAAGCATCACAGGCTATAAGAACTCTGCATCAGTCACTCCACCCCTTATTGAAATATTGCAAGAAGTCTTCTACATCAACCACATTAGCAACAAGTCTTCTACACCTCTATAGCTCCCCTCAGGTAGAGCTAAGTATCCTTCTTCTATTTCATTTCAATTATTTAGACTATATCAGTAATCAATTTTCTTTTTATTGCTTTTAAATAATATTATCAACCAGACCCAGCTATCAACTAAACCAGACCTGACCAAACTTCTTCCTAAGAGGCTGAAAACCCTATCTTATATCCTAACCCATATTGACAACCTATCCCTTGCCTTTGTCCCTCCTAAAGACCCTGTCCATTGCTCTACAAACCTGCACAAGCTCCCACAGACATCCTAGACCATTATGTTGACCACAAACAGACCTAAGACTTGTCCAAAGCCCCATTACCTCGACCGACATCAGCCTCAAGGCCCATTGCCCATACCAATGTTGGCAGAATAACCGACATTGGCAACTTGAAAAACTAGCAATGGCAGACTAACTGGCGTCGATGACTGTGGAAGACCAACAACAAAATACAGGTACGCATTGTCTCTGTTTCTTTTACTTAGTCTTTCATTATTTATCTTTATCTGACATTCTTCTATCAACTAGTGGACTGTCATCCCTCAAGGAAGTCTTTGCACTTCTAGGACCGAGTTTTTGCTTGGTAGTCCACCTTACATCCATCTAAAAATCTCTTTGTTTGAGTCTCTTTCTTCTACAGGTGTCATCCTCCACAGCCAAAGAGGAGTCTCTTCAGTCATGTGGATAACGGTGCATGAACTTCATCTGGGTACGTACAAACCCCTAACCATTATCATAGTTTCTTTCATCTTTTGAATGTGGAAAAGCAAAAATAGTTAGAAACAGGAACATCCAACTTCCCAATCCTAAGCCTCAATATCAAATTCCTATAATTTTTATAATCAATGGTGCTCATTTACCTAAGTTCATCAACATGAATCATGATCTTCAAGTTAATCTTATATATTTTGATGATGATGAGCCCAATGAGTTGTAACCCACTTTAAATAATAAGAAGCTACCCTCATATATTGTAGATTGGCTTCCTCCTTCTCTCTTACCCTAAGATTGTATTATTAGTATCATGGATGAGATTACTAATTTTACCCCTCCATGCAATACTCAAGAACAATATTTACCTAAAGATGAATTTTCTTGTAATTACTTTGGAGTGGCTAAAATATTCCCATATCCTCTCACCATGTCCCCTTGTACATTTAACAACATTGGGATTTCACCTTCTAAAACTCCCCACAATTCTCAAGCTTGTATGATTTATCCAACATATGATGATAACTATATTATGGCCTAAGTTCACTCTCAAGAATTGGATATATAGAATTATCAAAATATTTTATCCCAAATTCATGACTTAAATTAGGATGTACATATCATATCTACACATCATGAATTATATTTTGAAGGTCATGTACCTTTTTTTAATTATCCACTTATCAATACTCCTTGGGTGGTAGAACAACTTACATTCTCTAAACCTATAGACATTCCTTCATCTTCTCTACCTCCTATATATCCTATCATTTATTTAGACTTTTCTCCCATCATTGAATCTATCAACACTCTAATGTCTTCAAATCCATCCTCTTCATCTAATTCCAAAATTACATTACACTCTAAGGCAACTGATGTCTATTAGATTCATTCAGAATATGATCACAATGGCAATAAAATTCTAGATCTTGAAATATATATTGAATATTGTGGTCCTCTTCCTACCTTTTCTAGTGACAAAGCTATTATTGAATTACTTCATGCCTAGGAATCTCAACTTCTTCGGCAACATCATAAAATTAGAAATTTCAAGAATAAAACTCCTTGCTTTATTAGCTTTATCATTAGCATTAATCCTAAAACAAATCCAATTTCAGCCTTACCTAATGCACCTTACCATTTTCAAAAAGTAAATTCCATGCTTATCAAAGAAATAACTTGTATCAAATATGGTATCCCATCTTCTCCTTGACCAATCATAATTTCTCAACAACACTCACCATTTGAGCATGATAACTTTAGCATATTCTTTGATAAATATCAAGAGACATTCACTTGGTCATACCAAGACATGCCTAGCATTTACCCTAGTTTTGTGGTTCATAACATCATCACTAATCTTAATGCTAAGCCAGTGTGTCAAAAGAAAATAAAATTTCTACCTGAATTTACTAATGTATGTCATAAGCAAATCATTAAATTACTAGATGATACATTCATTAAACTATTGGATTACTTTGAATGGTTTTTAACATTGTTCCTTTTTGAAATAATGTCACTATGGTCATCTACATTTGTATTGATTTCTACAATCTTAATCTTGTTTATCCTAAGGACAACTTCCCCATACCTTCAACAGATGCCATCATTCATTCCACAGCTAGTTATGAGATGTTATCTCTTATGAATGGCTTCTCAAGATATAATCGGATTCATATCACTCCTAAGGACCAATATAAGACTACTTTCACCACAAAATGGGGTACTGATTGTAACATAAAAATTCCCTTTAGACTTAAAAATGTTGGAGCTACCTACTAATGTGTTATGACTCGCATCTTTCACAATCTCATCCACAAAATTGTTAAAACTTACGTGGATGATCTTATTGCTGAATTTGAACATCACAAGAATCATCTTTCTAATATTTCCATCATCTTTGACCATATCCCTAAATACAAAGTTAGACTTAATCCTTTCAAATGTGTTTTTGAAGTCATATCTAGAAAATTGTGAGGATTCTTAGTCTCTTTCCACAACATCGATGTTGACCTAGCCAACATTAGTATTGTTATTAACATGCCAACTCCTCAATTTATTCCTAATATTTGTACTTATTTAGGCAAAATTGTGGAAATTAGATGATTTGTCATTTAAATGGCTTATCACATTTACTCAATCAATTCCCTTCTCAAGAAAGTTATAGCTTTAGAATGGATGGATCCATGTCAAAAATCCTTTGATAATATGAAAGAGTCATTACTTCATCCACCTTATAATGATAAACCTTTGAATATTTATACTTATTTTTCACTTATTTTAGTTGAGGTAATGCTTTCCCAACAAGATGATATAGGAAGAGAGTATGATATTTACTAAATTAGTTAATTCCTCCTTGATTATGAGACACGATATACCAAAGTTGAGCATGATGTCCTTATTATCTATTGTATGATTGAAAACCTTCATCATTATATGATATACCAAACTACATATGTCAACATTAAGTCTAACTTCCTTCATTATATCTTATCCAAATCCTTTCTTCTTGGAGATAGAATTAAAAAATAGATGGTCTTACTTATGGAATTCAATCTCTGCATCATCACATTAAAAACTATTAAAGGGAAAGTCATAGATAACCAACTCACCATAGCTCCCATTACAACCACTTGTCCACTGTAAGATGATCTTATCAATGGTAATATCATTTTCATTGAAGGTCTTAATCAATATATATCCCTTAAATACAATTTTCATAGCTTTACTACTGATCTTAAAGATAGTAATCTTATAGATTCTTCTCTCCCTCTGGTACTAGTAAATCAAAGGAAGTTATCAATGGAAACACATCTAGGATTGTGGGTAGCCTAGGGATGAGGTAAATTTCTAGATAGGGCTAACTCCCTTGATGTACCACTTTGGATTGAAACTATAACTAAACTTGGTGAGTGAAAAGGGAGAGAGATGAATAAAAAACTATCCTAAAGGAGGTGATACATCTTATAGATTCTTCTCTCCCTCTAGTACTACTAAATCAAAGGAAGTTATCAAAGAGCTCCCTGAAATTAATGTTGACTTACATGAGGATACTTGGACCCTCCACTTTTATGGTTATAAATGCCTTAAAGGAGCTAGGGCAAGTTGCATTATAACTAGTCCTCTTAGCAAGATAATTCTTGTATCTTTTAACTTCACCTTTGATGTCACCAATAGTATGGCTAAATATGAATCTCTTATCTTAGGCATGTGAATTGCTCTTGATCTTGACATCTAGTATCTTCATGTTTTAAGATATTCTTAGCTCATTTGTCATCAATATAATGGTCATTATCAATGTAAAATTGAAACCATCATTACCTATCATCAAATACAACCACCCTTGCTAAGGAATTTATCTCTTTCATTATTGAGACTATTCCTCAAGACCAAAATTCCATTTCCAATTTTCTTGCCTCTTTAACTTCTCTCTTTAATCCTCATAAAGTTATTTCTAATTCTTTATTATAAAATAAAAAAATATCCATCATGTATCCAAATACATGATTCAATTTCTAGTCACATTGAGGCTATGACTATTATACAAATCCCTTAGTATCAATATATCATTCAATACTTAGAACATCAAACTTATCCTCCTGATCTAGATTCTCATGAAAAGACACATTCGTAAACAAGATTTCAAGTATGTATTTTGACATAACATCCTTTAATATCATAACATTGAAGGTAGCTTGATCCATTTTGTTATGCAATATTAGGTTCCCCCTCTACTTGATCAAGCACATTGGGTCATTTATGGTGGTCAATCTAGTGAACATACTACAACACACAAATGCCTACATATGGGTTACTTTTGGCCTACTCTTGAAAAGGATGTAATTGAATTTTATAAGAAGTGAAATCCTTGTAAACTTCACATTGATCTTATCTATTCACTTCCTATTGATCTTCAAAATATTGAATCTTCTTTTTCATTTTCCACATGGGGATTCAATCTCATTGGTAAACATCCTTGTTCCCAAGATGGACACATATTTATCATCACTACTACAAAGTAATTTACCAAGTGGGTATTATTGTCACTTAGATTTTCACCCTTTAAGGAGATCTCAAATCTCTCCTCATCTAAATGGCACAATGAAAATGCATCTAGGCTTGTGGGTAGCCCAGGATGAGGTAAATTTCTAGATAGGGCTAACTCCCTTGATGTAGCACTTTGGATTCAAACTATAACTAAACTTGGTGAGTGAAAAGGGAGAGAGATAAATTTAAAAAACTATCCTAAGGGAGGTGATACACAAAATTTATTGATGAATTCAAACCATATGCATGTGACACTTGAAATCAAGGGATAAACTAAACATACACTTCTCCAATCTTCATCTTCTCACATTAATGTTGCATTGTGAGGTTATGGATGAATGTGAAAAGATAGGAGGACTATAAAAAAGGACTATGAGGGCACTAATTAATATTATAACTTACTAAATCCTTGACATTTCATAGGATAATTCACATTCCCTTCAAGAAGAAGCTTTCCAACTACAAATAGATGATAGAATGAGACAATCATGCTAAGGAAACAAGAGTTATCACTCATGTAAAATCAAACATTCCAAATGAGCACACCAAGAATAGTTATTATGAGGTATAAATTAGTAGTATTATTTATCAAAAGGTATAAAAATTATTAGGGCTTTGCCATACTCAGGTGAAGCATAGATTATAATGCCAAAAAGGCTAGTTCTTATAGAACTTGAGAGAGAGAGAGAGAGAGAGAGAGAGAGAGAGAGAGAGAGAGAGAGAGAGAGAGAGAGAGAGAGAGAGAGAGAGAGAGAGAGAGAGAGAAGAGAAGAGAGAAATACAAGGGACATAAGCAAAATTTTAAAGATTATAAAATTATTTATTTTTATATTAGATAAGGATTTGGTATGAACCATGCAAGATTAAGAAGCATAAGTGTCAATCCAATGCATAAACTTCATGAAAAGTGGCATAAAACTCCTCATTTTGACTCAAAAAAATTACCTATATGATTAGCCCTTTTTGAAAGCCTTATAAATAATTATTAATATATAAAATTATTTTTATAAAGTTTAAGGACAGTAAACACACCTCTCTATGCATTGGTTTTAATCTTAGTGATCTAGAATCAACTAGAAAGAAGCTATCATCATCTACAGTCTAGAAAACTCCTCTTTCATGCACCCTGCACATTTGTCCTCAAAATTGGAATCAATTTGTCATGAAAATATATTGGATAGAGTGTATTAAAAATTTTAGTACCCTCCATGTCCTTAGAAGCATCATGGACACCTTAAAATCACTTTCCCTTAGATTTTTCATGATTTGCACTAGTTTGTCCAATATGTGAGTTTTGACTAGCTAAGATGAGATCTATTGAGGAACCTAGGATTTTTTTAGTTAATAAACTGAAAATGGGGAGTTATAAAAATTCTTAATATTTTTCCAAATTTTGGTTTCATCTTTATAATCCTCCAAAACCTTCAAAACATAAAAAAGGGTGAAAATACCTTATTTGTCACACCATCCATACATGTCAGTAAAAAAAAATAATGGATAGTATCTTTAATTAATACTATAAAATTTAAAATATATTTCATGGTTAAAATATTCCATTAGAATGCATCTTTATTTCCATTTTCACAAACTAGTCACTTACAAGGGTTTTAGCCCTATCTGACCTCTTAAGGTTTGTTCATAAAAAATTTAGGTTTAAATTATATAAAAATTACAAAAACATGGTATTTATGACCCCTAATAACCTCCATTCACTCTATTTGCATCCATGAAATGCTTAATTAATGATATGATTACTTGAACTTCTCTTATTGAGCTTGTTTTCACCATTTCCTATAGGTCTGAGTTGCTTTTGATCCAAAAATGGCTTCTTCATGAATTTTATTTCATAAAAATAGATTTAACACCTCTTATTTATTCCTTAAAACATTTTCCAGTATTTTTTAGTGATTATATAAATCCAAAAATAAAGTTGACTCCCTTTTTGTATGCTAGGCCTAGTCATGCCTAATATGCCTGAATTGTCCTTGAAGCCAAAAATGGATTAATGATGGTTATTATACATTAAAAAGCTCAAAAATATATAATAAAATTTTATATAAATTATCCAACAAGGTATAAGTAATATCTTATGCTATAAATGTAAGTGGTTCTCTTTTTGGCTTTTAGGCCTTAATGTGCCTCACAGGTCTATTTACAAATCTTGGTGTTCTAGACCATCTTGTTTAGTTTTTGACATCCTTACTTGGTTTATAATGTTTTAATTGGTTTAAATAAACTTTAAAACTCTTATTTTTAGACCCAAATAGCTCCCAAATCATCTGGCTATCTCCATCTTCCTAAACTATATGTTACAAGCACAAAGGGAGTGCCCTCTTTCTAAGATAAAATAGAGGGAACTCCACAACCTCTTCAAAAAAAATTAATGTTTTATGAGGTTTTAAAATTCCCAAAGGATAAATATGAAAAATTTTATCTCTTGAATAGGTCAATATACCTCTTAACTCATCCAAATTCTAAGACTGGATTCTAGGCAAAATGATTGTGTAGGAAATTCCAAAGTGGACTGTGTTTAGATTTTGAAATGGTTTATCTAAGATTGATTTAAAATTTATTAGAGTGTATAAACTATATAATAACCTTAAAAAATGTTTTTTTAACCAATTCATTACTTCTCATGATCAACATGCTTCTTTGTGCTCCTTGACTAGCTTTGTGCTTTGATTGTATTTCTTATCTCCTAGACTCTGCCTATAGGTGCTTATTTACTTCTTTGAGACTTGGTAATAGTGTGAAATAACCCTCCATTTAATAATGAAAATAAATAAACAATTGATATATTCTCATACCTTTTACTCCTGATACAAATTCCTTGGGTTTATAATTGAGTTTCTTTTCACCATGACTAAGACACCCCTATCATTTAGGCCTACGTGTAGGTTACTTTGCTTGTTTAGGTCTCAAAAATAGTTTCTACAAGACCCTCCATTGTGTTATTTCTCATATTATTATTTGTCTTATACATTCACCCTAACTCTCATTTCCAACCTTAAAAGGATTAAAACTTTGTTCACTATCCTAATGATTGTGTCTTGCCATGTGATGTGCTTGTAGGTGAGGATTTCTCTTTGGACTTAGTTCTAATGTAATAAAACCTCATATAGATTTCATAGGTCATTGGTTAGGTTTTAATTCATGCATAGGGCTATAGGTGTGTGTAAGGGGCAGATCTTATGTAATAAGATTTTCATTGGGATATGTTTCATGTCACTTTTGGTTATATGAACTGTTTAGAACCTATTCCATCAGAAAAACTTAAAAATCCCATACTTAAACCCTTAATTATCTCCTTATGACCTATAAGACTATGCCTTTTTACCTAAGCCTTGCTATAGGTGCACATTTCCCAGTGTATGGACTATAAGTGCATAGGAGTTGAAAAAAAAGTATACCATCCCTCACCTCATGATATTCATGTTACTTAGTATGACTTTCCCTCATGAAGGCTAGTCAAACCATGAAATATGCCTTGTTTTCTCTTTAGTATATAAATGGTCACTTAAGGATTCAAACTTATACATATCATTATAAGATTTTAATGTTTTTATGGGCACTTTTAAGCCTTTCCATACCTATCCTCTCTAGGATATCTTCCCCTAAATATTTTTGGAGTTAATTTATCTACTATAGGATACAACACACAACCATCTGGATGCCTCAAAAATTATTTCAACCTTGGAATATGATAACCCCAAAACCTAGTTGGGCCTAAATTTTTGCTATTTGGGGACTTAAGGCCTGAACATAGTCAGTTCATGCTTAAGGTTAATCTTCAACATTTAATAACAACTAGACTTCTATAAAATTATAACATTATCCTTTCATCATTTTAATACCTTAAGGAGGGTGTCAACACATATTTCCACCTTTCTATATGGATTTTAAATTTTATCCTCAGGCCACCTATAGGTGATGATTCTTAGGTTTGTAACAATAAGGAAATTTTAAATAATGTACAAGAAAAAAAAACCCATAATGAATTGTAAATATAATTAAAATATTTAAAATGGACTCTTCCCACTTATAAAGGTCTAAAACAAGTATTAACACATCCCATCCAATTTGAATTTATCCTCCAAGCATCCTTAGGTAAGCATATCCATGATAGACTAGGTGAAGTGTTCTACATGACTACCACAATATTTTCTTATGCCAAGTGAAGGTTCTTGTTTTATTATTTTTAGGTGGAAACATGTTCAAATTCATTAAATATCTATCACCCTTCCATGAATCATGTTAAATAGGTCCACACACGTGATCTTTTATGACTATGACTAAGAATGACCAAGAAGTTGATTGAGTATGAAAGTGGACTATAAGATTGATCCAAGAATGATATAGTGAGATCAAAAAATGAATCTAGGTGATCAAAATGACGTTAACACAAGGAAATACACCTTATCATTTTCACATGGAAGCCCTGGTATGGAATTCAACCTTATGGAAGTGGAAAATTGATTAAGATTGCACATGGTGGTACCTTCCTTAAATTGATTTATTTGTACTATAAAATCAACTCTAAGTGTGAAACAAATCATGGAAAACATGATAAAAGGGAGTAAGCATCCTCTAGGACTAATATAAGCAAGTGAATTATACATACCTTCCCAAACAAGAGCAAAACTTGTAAGGTTCATAGATGAGTAGGCATAAATAGTTAGCTTCATGAGGATGGTTCATGAAGCACAAGATACCATTATTATAAATAATTGTATTTAAATGAATGTATATGATTTTAATTTAACCTCCTCAAGGAGTTTGAGCTAAAATCTCTTGAGTTGTCTGTACCAAACACAAATTTGAAGGTCACTTCTATTTACCAAGAAGGATGAAAAAGTAGCATAACAATTTTGGGACAAAAATGGCACTCCAAAATCAAATTAAATGTGGAAATAAGCTTGGGGAATATAAATAGACACATCATGATCCTCTCCCACATGGCACACTTCCCAAAGAGTCATACAAATGCCAAAATTCTTATTTTCTTTAATGAAACTATCCTTTTTCTAGGGAAATTACCTCTTTTTAGTTGGTTTCAGTTACATAAGACCTCTTAAGACACATGGGATGTGAAATCACATTATGGAACCTTAACAATTCTCAATAAACCTATACAACTCATTAAATGCTCAAATTTGACTTCTTAAATGACTCAAAAGGACATGTTGGCTAATAAAACAAGTGACCAAGGCTAGTACAACTTTTAATAAAATTAAATGAACTATGATATACCTTATGACCAAGTATAAAATCCCTTAAAAGACTTAAAATTCAATTTTTTTACTAAGGGTGCCCCAATTTGACCTAAAAGTTAAATTTGGTCAATAAATTGGTGACTCATATGGGTACTATGCCTATTATAATAAAAAGACTAGTAGCCTTATTAGTCCATTAGGATTAAGATTCATCTAAATTATATGACAAATAAAGAGACCTTTGACCATTTGCCATCAAGATAAAACCACTAATTACCTCAACCACTCAAAGTAGGGACACCCACAAAACAAGACAACAAACATGTGCTTCATGAGCACTTATGAAACACACACACTAAATTGAACAAACTAATTCAAACACTAACTAACCTAAGATGAGAACTCCCTCCTAGATAAAAGGGGAAGTTTAAATCACTTCTTTCTTCATGACATTAAGGATTTAGTGGGACATGTAACCTTTTTATCCTTGGTATTGATGTCTCCAACATGTTTATGATGTTTTCCAACTCCATTGCCATGATGTTTATTGAAAACCAGGTAGATTCAAACATGTTGGCTATGGAAATTAATTCCTATTTCATCTAAATAACCTCAACCTTCTCATGTGGATCTTTTATTACAACCTCATTCTTGATTCCCATAGGTCTCTTAATAAGATTGGGTTTATTTTCAGCTGCAAGTTCTTCTAGCTCAACAAGGAGCTTTACATACTCTATCCAATCTTGATCATTATCCTCCATGGAATATTATTTCTTCATCTTGTCATGTAATTAGACTTCAAATTGAAAGGCTCTTCAAGATCTTGAAATAGCTTCATTTTCATATTCTAATCATCTTTGTCCTTGTAGACACTCAAAAATTACACACAACAATTTTAGATGTTGAAGCACCTTGACCCTCATCTGACCTCGATTCTAGTTAACCACCTAGTTAACTAAACTCATTTACTAAATTAAACCTATTAAACCCCTAACTTAACACCTTTAACTAAATTTTTTAATCCACATCCTATTAACTTACTTTTACCCATTTTCCTTTAGCTCCTCAACTGCTAACAATCAACCTAACCATCAATGGTCAAGGCATTAGCCTGCTTTAAATCCATTTTTAGACTTGCACAAGATAATCATGGCACAATTTATAAACTTAACTTATGCATTGATAACAAGATTTAAAGCATCATAAATGGAAACTTTATCCTCTTATCTAATTAGAAACTTCCTCCTACCCAATTAGTAACTTCATCCTATAAAAAGAGAGAAGTAGGAAGTGAAAAGGATCCACAAATCCATAAATCCATGTCCAAGATATCAAAGCTTATTGAATAGGTATCCAACATCTCTCTAACAAGCAAGCAATAATAATAAAGACTTGAACCTCTATCTAAATCACTTTCAAAGGCCAAAGTATTATCACTCTAGCCAAATTGCTTCTGCTATCTAGCAAGTTATAGGTAACTTGGTACTTATTTCTACATTTGATTTCATTTCTAAATACCTTAACCTAATCAAACTCATACTTTAGCCTTCTATTTTTGACTATACCTATATTCCATCCCTCACCTGACCATCTACCCACTTAACAAACCCCTTTTTGAACATTTCCATAATTACACAAGCAACAACTGATGGTTATCCCAGCTGCTAACAGTCACCTCAACTATCAATGGTCAACTAACCATTGATGTTCAGCCCAACCATCAATAGTTCACCCAACCACCAATAGATACTATGGTATAGAATAATAAGTTATTTTTATTCCTTCTATCTCAAGCAAACTCTACTTTCTATGTTCCTGCCTGATCACATACACTTGTTTGATTTTTTGAGTCTAAACCTAACTATTTTAGCATAAGTATTGACCCATTATTTTAGATTAAGGTAAAATCAGGTTTTGAAGGGGCCCTAAAACCCTTTACATCAAAAAGAAAGATAAAACATTAAGCACAACCAAGTTTAAAAGAACCTGATACCAGTAAAACAACTAAACCAGGTTTTACAGGGACCTGTTACTAATAGATGTGACCAGATAAAATTGCTGCCAAAACAATGGAAGGAAAGTTAACAGACTAGATCAGCAACCTAAAAAACCTTCCAAACTAGTAACCAACAAACTAGTGAAGCTACCAATTTACCAACCCAAAAAAAAACCAGTCAGCAAAAGGGAACATTAGGTTTTCCTTTTAAATTGAGGTTTTTTTTTACACAACCAAAGATTCTTATCTAGAGGGGGGACCAAAGGCTTAGACTTCTTCTTCTTAACTGCTATCCATCCATCCTCTAACTTTGCTACCTTAGCAACCCATGCATCAAAAGACAATGATCCATGGAACCCATGGGACACAAACGCTACTAAAAACTCTTTGTGAGAATCAGCCAAAGTCTGGCTCCTAGGAAGATCCTCTAAAATAGGGGAAGAGACCAATGCCACCTCAACCACTAACTCAAAAAGATCACTAACCACAGCTTCTGCAGGAGCTTTAGTAGAAAGTTTCACCAAAGAATCCTCTGCAACCACCGGCTTGAAGTGGACACTATCCTTAGTGTCAGGAATAGCCAGAGCTTCCATGGGTTGTTTAACCATGTAATGTTTAGAGGAAGCCTCAAACCACCAAGAAGGTGGTCATCTAGATTTGGATTTCATCAGTATTGACCCATTGTTGCTATATTTAAATATTTTATTTGAACAAGAATTTTAATTCTTCTTTCATACATTTAATTTCACATTATTGAATTCAAGTATTCTATCTTTTCATCTACATCAACTTAATTATTATAAACACTAGATTGATATCCTCCTATTAATCATACACTTCTTGGATCTAGCTCATTCTAGGAAGTCCACTCAATTATCTTACTAAAAACCCTTTTTTTAGTGTATTTCTTATTTATAGGTTATTAATTCTAAGAAAAATAGGAGTTACCATCATCATCTGGATCATTCACATACTTGTGCCAAGTATTCCTTTATACACCACTTTTACTAGTTTCTTGTTTTCAAATTAAGAAATGAGCATAAATGAAGAGAAACATTTTGACACACCTGGTGGGACATAATCCATTTTTCTTCCTTTATTGTATGCTCATCAAATGAAATATGAAATTTATTTTGGGCTTAAAATAACTATTTTACACACACTAATTGCTTGTTTATTTTAGTTCATATAATAACTTAAAGGCAAAATAATTAATTTTAGTTTTCACTCTTATTTTCACACACTTATCCAAACCAAATAATCCATCAACACATAAAAACATACTTGAGATAATGCCCAACTAGGATTTCATCACCTAGCAGTAAACCTTACCTTTTCCTAACAATCCTACTTGGAGATCCTTACCAAAGGGAGAACCAAATCAACTCTCTAGTTGAGTATAAACTCTAAAATTTAGTATATTTTTTATAAGCACCTGACACCCTTATCACTGTGATGCGTGAAGTGAGGGGGTAGGGCTCAATACTAAGCCATGTACTGAAGTTCAATATATATTTCTCTCTTAAGAACCTAAACATAACTTGAAACCAACCTTAGATCTACTTTTTAGTACCTGATTTGTAAGATAAATTTATTTTTCACACTTTCTAAGGCATAAGACAAAAATGATATAAAAAGGACCCTAAGTTTAAACTCACTTGTAGTATATGTTCAAATTACCTTCAGTTATTTTCTTTTACTTATTCTTTATTTGAGGTGTGAGTTTCATTATTTTATCTCCTATTTCCTCTCATGGTCTTTACTAGACAATAGCTGAGGAATCAAACCAACCAACAACCACCTTCTTCTTCTTCCTCCATGGAGTATACTTTTAATGTTGATGGTTCCCCTCATTCTCCCCCTCCTAATAGATTTTATATTGTTATTGAGCGTGATGTGGATTTCACTACCTTCTTTGATAACAACCCCATGTCTCTTCAGCATTACCTTAACACCTTATCTAATTATACCTCTCTTTCTTTGGTTCCTTGTATGGATCCTCCTTATGCTTTGCCTCCCCATCTTCTAATGGGTGCCACCTCAACCCAACCCATGATCACCCAAGCCTCTCCTCTTCTAATATACCATCCATTACTACTCCCCAAACTCCATCAAACATCCCAACAAATAACCAAACATATACTACCCCAACCAATACCTCCAACATTGGATCAACTTTAACTCTTATTACCTATACACTTTATACTATGGGAGTATCTTCTACCCTTATTTTTGCTATTCCCCTTAGCTCAACCAACCTACCAATTTTGACCCCACTTTAGAGTTTATTACTTTCCATACCTCAAACACTTCCACCTATTAGCACTAGAGTTACCACCCAACAATAACTAGCTAGCACTTTCTCACATCCAACCTAATCTACATCCATACCACCATCCACCAACCCAAACATACCTCTCAACCAAGCCGTATCAACCCCAAAATAATTACCCATGACATCTTACCCATATGTTTCTAGACCACAAGGATACATAGAACCTTCCAACCAACTATTTTTGCCAATCAACCCTTATGTGGAACCATCCCAGCTCTTATGAATAATTACCAATATGTTTATTACTTAGTGCCCTATATCACTTATCCATACATTTATGCCCAATATCAACAAAGCTTACCACCTAATTATGCAGCTCCCCAACCTCAAATATATTTGGTCAAGATATTAATGGATAAAATGACCAACCTGGATTCATCTATCTCTGGGTCTCATAACCTTTTATCCTATGATCAAATATATAATGAACCCATCCATCCATTCATTCCTATCCATGTTTATCCTCCTCAATGGGAATTACCCAAGTTTTCCAAGTTCCAAGGTAAGGAGGAACCCCAACAACATTTGAGAACATTTTTCCATTATTTTTATTTGATTGCATATGATGATGGTCTCCTCCTTTGTACCTTCCCCATGTCTTTATCAAGACCATCCCTTGATTAGTATAGTGATCTCACCATGCACTCCAACTTTTCCTTCTCCCAACTAGTCCAAATCCTTTTATAGAACTTCTATATAAATATATCTAAAATGGTTTATATTACCAACCCCTATTCTATTAGGTAATTTGATGATGAATCAATTATAAATTTTGTATTCATATGGAGAGGTCTCATCAACTAGATTTCTTTATCTTTACCCCAACCTAATTTGATTGAGATCTTCTCTCAAGGTTGTGCCAAACATATTTCCCCACTTTTCAAGTTTAAACTTTTATAAATTTTGATCAGGCATTCATCATAGAACATAAAATTGAAAACTAATCCATTGATAAAAGGAAATTGAAACTACAAAACAAGAATTCTAGCTTTAAATCTAATGACCCTCCCTCCACCAAAACCACTAACCAATCCAACCATCCCAAAACCAAAAAAAAACAATATACCCCCATAGGGGAGTCTTATGCTTCAATTTTGGATAAATTACTCATATATAACCTCATCAAAATTCTAACTATCAAACCACCCCAATAATTTGATGTTTCTCACCCTATGCCTAGTTGGTATAATGAGAATGACCATTGTGCCTTTCATCAGGTTATAGGACATGATGTTAGTAGATGTAATAACTTCGAAAGTCTTGTCCAAAGTTTAATTTCAATTGGATAACTTGCATTTGATAATCCCAATGCATCTCCTAATTAGTCCCTTAACATCTTTTTCAAACCTTTTTCTAATCATGCTCCTTCTAACCATCACCATGACAACAAACTAGAAGCCTCTCACTCTCATGATGCACATACAATAAATGTTATTATTAGTGATCCCACTATTGAGGAGACCACTACCATAACTACTTCTTACTCTATTTCATTCATAGAAGTAGTGGACTCACCTTCTATTCCTTTGGAAACCTAAATTAATGAATCAACTACCACTCTCTCTTCACTTGATGAGACCCTAGCTTTATCTACCTCTCATTTGATGGAAATACCAAAGGAGACAACAGTTTCTTAAACCATTTCTTCTTCCTCCACTCCACCCATTGAAATGGTAGAAATTCCCTCCATTCCTTTAGACACCCAAACAAAGGAATCAACATGTTCATTCTTTCACTTGAGGGCACTACACCTACCTCCCCTATCATAGAATCATCCATTCCCTCTTTGGAAACCATCCTAAAAGAATAGATTACCTCATCCACCCAACCACCAATTTTGGAACCTCTCATAAAAAACAAAGATGAAGGCGCCATTACCTCTACTCTACCTAGGGGCTAAATTTTTGAAACCAATGACCAAGGAACCAAGCCCATCTATAAGCCCTTTTCTAGATTCATCCAAAGTCTATAGTTCACTTCTCAAACCAACTTTGATAGAGCCACTTTTTGGCATCATTTTGGACTACCTTACCAAAATAAATATGAATCCTCAACCTTACTTGAACCCACCCTCAAACCCATTATTACCTCTTTATAAAAAACCTCTTCTTCCAAAACTATAAGTGAACCATACTAACCACCTCCTATTAACATTGCCAAATCACCTAATGCCTCTCTTTTCAAATCGATCAAGAATCTAGGAATCCTTCCCACACCTATCCATGCTCACCCTCTTTGAGGTTGGATTTAACACCATCTATTCCACCATATAAACCCCTAACTAAATGAATTAAGAAGGTAGAGTTACCCAAACCCCTACCTCAAACTAGACCCATACCACCTCCTTCCCACTTACCCTCTATTTTAGGACCCCATCCTTTTACCATTTCAATTACCTATTATTCCCACATTAAACCATACCCATATCTCTATCTACACCTACCAAATAATATAGTTCTCGTTAATTATTAACTAATATATCCACCTCTACTTTCCCACCTATATCCAACCCCTCATCATCCAAATATTCCACTCTCAAATCATTTACCTTGAATCCAACCATAACTAAGCAATCCCAATAACCAACTAAAACCATTCCATCACCTATAACTTCTAAGGTAAAAACTACTTCTAAAAAGTCTCCCATCCCTAAAACTATAAACCCATCACCTCTAACAACTTTGAATGAATCTTATTCAACCATCTTACAAAGGCTATTGCAAACTTGTTCCATTATATTACCACCTATCAAACCATTCTACCCTTCCAATACCAAACACTCTTGGTTCAATATTAACTTGATTTATGTATACCATAGGGAATCAACACATGACACAAATAACTACAAAGCTCTCTAAGTATTTGTTCATATCCTATATGATGAAGATGATCTTTTATTAGATGAACCTCTCTTATGCCCATTACCAACTCAAATGCCCAACCAACCTACCCAACATTTACCTATTCCCCCAATCTTCCCCAATAGTGAGGAGGAGGAACTGAAGCAACCATCAAACATGGTAAATCCCCCCATCTACACTATTCATATGGTTACCTAATCTCATACCCAATAAAAGATAAGGGAAAAGCCAAAGCCTTAATTCCATAGACATACACTTTAACCCCTCAACCTTTTAACCAAACCCAAAAACTTATACCTTCACCTATGCCACCACTAAAACCCAAAGTATCCATTTTGAGATCCTCTCCCTTCAACCCTTTTGACTATATCTAGCATATCATGTTGAAACAACTTCACTAGACACCAATGAAAATGAGTCTTTATGAATTGATAAACACCTCACCCCACCATCATCAAGCAATGATAGAGGTTATACAATCTATAGAGGTTCGAATAGATGACCCTCAACCTCTCACACCCTTTGTTGGAGCCCTCCAACTTTTTGATTTCATCTCATTTCAATATTTTAAAATACCTCATATTCATACTGAGGATACCAATCCTCCCCTCTTCATCATTGTGTATATCAATCAAACCTACATGAAAAGGGTGATGATTGATGGAGGAGATAACATTAGCATTATCTCCTCCCATGTATATGACCAACTTTAGCTACCTAAAAATATCATGTCATAAAGTACAGTGGTCATTTACTCTTTTAATGATACCATGGATACTACCTTGGGGACCATTATCCTCCATATCCACTAGAGACCTCATACTATTCCTAAACTATTTTACATTATAAAGGGTGAGTTATAATATAATGTGTTACTCAAACACCATTGGATCTATTCCATGAGTTATGTCCCCTCTACCTTACATCGATGTGTCAAATTTGAGCATGAGCGTCAAGTCATTACCATCAAAGTTGACCCTAGTCCTTTTGACTCTTGCAATATGACATATTAGCCTAATGATGTTCTTCTTCCTCCCTCATCCACCTCAACATCAAATACTAACAACACTACCTCACCACCAAACAAAACCAACAACACTCCCACCACAATAGTGATGAAGCTTTAACTAGCTCATCTATCCCTTATTCCTAGATCCTTATAGAGTACCCCTTGTAACCCACATTCCAACATCTCTAATTTGGGGAGTATCATCTTTTAGCCTTGGATGTTTTCCTTACTCTACAATAATATGGGAACCTTAAACATGACCCTTCCTACAATCCTAATTGTTGACATATGAAAATACACCCTTTGGCAGGAAGTCAAACTCCTACCTTCTCCTCGCATCATGGAAACTCCCCTCTCACCGATGGGACTGGCGAAGCTAGAGGGGAGAATCTCCAGATAAGGGCTAGCTCCCTTTAATGCATCATGTTTGTTCCAACCAGTGCTAATCTAGGTATTTATAGTTATATAATGGGGGGGGATAAAAAGGGATAGGAGATTGCAAGAAAACAAACTATTCTAAAGAGGTGATGCACCAAAATTAGTCAACCTTCCCACATCTAGACTCAAGATTAGACAAAAACAACATACATACACTCAGACTTGGCAGAAAGACTAGGCTGCAAGAAAATGGCAGGGAGGTTCTTATGAAAACACAGGATCAGGGACTCACCAAGATGCTGTGAAATACATATTGTAAGTGACTTCCTCTATTCTATACTTCCAAATAGAGCTCTTCTCCTATCAGCTGCAGAAAATGGTGCCTTATAGATAACTGGTGTGTTGGTGTTGAACCTATGAGAGCATCAAAAGATAATAATTGAACACAAATTAACACTCAGGACATACACAGAATATCCATCCAAGAAGAGGTAAAAACTATGTTTATTGATTCAGGTGGAAATTTTAGCAGGGCTACACCTTGTAAAAATGTGGAAGATCCTTTTACAAATGACAAGTTTGCAATATATATGAGAAGAACAAGTTGCTCAAAACATTAATGAGCTGTTCATTTTGTCTACTCAAAATCTACATTTTCAAGGTCAATACAAGGTTTGTCCACTCATTAAATGTAAAATGGAGAAAACTAGTTACTTTACTAGCTATTTGCATCCTCTTATGATTAATTCACAAGAACTATTTCACCTACTGGGGTAACTTCTCCAATTGGCACCACTTAGACTAAATGTTTGCTCATTTCATGCTTGTCTCCTTGTCTTTTCTCAAATTTGTCTCTATCTGGCTCCTTCAGCCCTCAGGGGCGAACATCCTAGTGGGTCGCTTCATTCTAGGCTCCCTTTCATGGTTAGCACTCTCCTAGTTCAAAAACTAATGGCCATTTCACTTTACCAATTTTGACATTCATGTGACCATCATGCTTTGAAAACCAATGAATATTTGACTTTGTTAAACTTGACATCCTCTGGGATGTCACCGTCCCCGTTGCAACATCATCGGGTCCATGGTTTCCCTTCGAGCACTTCTCTACCTTTGCTATTTTTCTTGGCACCTTCCCTCCAGCCTTTGAAAAAGTCCCTTTATTTGGGCTAAGATTCCCCTGTAAGGGCATCTGTCCTTCGGGGTCCTTTGGTGGGTCCCTCCATTTGAATGGGTCTGCCTCCCAGGTTCTCGTGGACAAATTGTCTATAGACAATTTCCCTAGGTCAATTTCCTCGGGTTAATTTCCCTGGGTCTGTGGTTTCATGTATTCCTGTAGGCTTTGCTTTTATGTTGAGTAGCACCTGAATTCCTTCAAATTTTTTGTTTGAAGGAATTCCTTTAGACAAAAATTCTAAAGGAATTCAAGACTTAGTCAAATTTTGAACAAAATTGAAAATTGAACTTAGAACTTTGAACTTCAAACTGAACTTGCCCGATCTTTTTCTTGAAGCACCAATCCTCTGCTAGGGCATTTTGACCTTGAAGATTTCCCCTTCGGCTAAGGGCATACCCTTAAACCAAGCCATTGAACCAAAAAAGGTTCAATGGTTTAAGGGTTCAACTATTGGACGCTGATAGAACAATGAACCAAGGTCGATGAACTCTTTGCTTTGAACCAAGCCCATTGAACCTTTCCCTTTGAACCAAGCTCATTGAACCCAAAATGGTTCAATGGTTCAAGGGTTTAACCATTGCATGCCGATGGGCTTATGTACCTAGGCTGATGAACTTTTGAGTTGAACCATGCTTGTTGAACTGAATCAAAACATTAAACTTTAAGCCTTGAACCTTTCGGTTGAACCCACTGGTGAACCAAGTTCATTGAACCAAACACATTGAACCAAACATGGTTCAATGCTTGTTGAATCAAGATGTTGAACTTGGACTTTTGAACCAAAGGTCACTGAACCGCTTGAACTAGGCCATGAATCAAACTCATTAAACTTGTGCAACCTGAAGATGACTGGCATTAAACAACAGGTGAAGAAGGTGACCAAAATTTTACCTGTGGGCAAAATTGGTCAACACTAACATTAGAACCATCAATGCTTTTATCCTCCCTAATAATCAAACAAATTTCATCTATGGGGGACTTGATTAACTACTTTTCACTCTTGATACTACCTCATCCATCCAACCATTAACCTCTATCTTCTCTTATCTCAAAAAATAAGCCTTTGACAAAGATTACCTTTACAAGTGTTCATGGAAGGGGTTTGGTCTTAGCCTATATGAATAGAGACCTCATGAGTTACTCATAATCAAAACCTAAAAACCTCATGAGTTATTCAGCCTTGGGTTCATACCAATATAAGAACCCACCTCAGCAAAACCCATCACCACCATCAATGAGGATGTTACATCTTCACCAAACCCATTTCCCTCAAAGACTAAAGACTTTGATATCCTCCCATCTAACTATTTTTTTGATCAATATCATTAGTTTGGGCTGCATGACCTATCAAAAGTTTGGCTAAACTAAAGCCCTTCCTCTCATCTATCCTAAAATCATAGAGAGAGATTCTTTTATCATCAACACCATCCAACATCAGGGTGATGATTCCATTATCACCTACCTTAGTGTGGGGGATTATTCTATCCATAAATCCCTTCCTCTTGAGAACCAAGCCATGCTAAATGAATCCACTATCTATGTCAACTTGGGTAGTCAGGATAACACTTGTATCATCAAGATCGACCAATCCTTAAATTCCATGAAACAATAAGATTACCTTTCTTTCCTTTGTGACTATATTATAGTGTTTTCTTGGTCCTATCAGGATATTCTTGGAATTGACTCCTTTATTTCCCTCCATGACATTATCACCCATCCTAAGGTTAAGCCAATATGGCAAAAAAAAAATTAGGATGCATCCTCGTATAGCACTTCTTATCAAAGAATAACTTTTGTGTCTTTTATCCATCAACTTCATTTAACCCATTGACTATCCACAATGGGTTTCTAACATTGTTCCCATCACCAAACCCACTATGGGAACTCACCTCTACATCAACTTTCATGATCTCAATCTCACTTTCCTAAAAGATGACTTTCCTTTGCTGAACATCGAACAACTTATTGATCTTATAGCTAGCCATGAAATGTTATCTCTCATGGATGGTTTCTCAAGATATAATCATATCTTTATTGCTCCCAAAAACTAGCATAAAACTTCCTTTATCATCTCATGGGGAACCTTCTATTACAGATGTATGCCTTTTGGTCTTAAGAATGATAGAGCAACCTATCAACATGCCATGACCTAAATATTTCATAATCTCATCCATAAATATGTAGAGGACTATTGGATGATATCCTTGGGAAATCCAAACACCACAAGGATCACCTAAAAACTCTAGAAATCATCTTTGATCGACTAATCCACTATTATATTAGGCTCAACCCCAAGAAATGCATTTTTAGGGGCTTCTCAAGAAAGATTCTTAATTTATAATCTCTTTTAAAGAAATCAAAATAAACCCTACCAAAGTTAGAGCAATCCTTGAGATGTCTCCTCCTACTAGCCTTATGTAACTTTGTAGCCTACAAGGTAAGCTCCAATCCATTCATCACTTCATTTCCTAATTATCAGATAAATGTCAAACCTTTCACCATATCCTCAAGAACAACACCTCTTCTAAGTGGACCAAATACTATTAACAAGCCCTTGATTTAATCAAAGAATACCTTATCTCTCTACTTGTCCTCATCCCTCTTAGAGAAGACCAACCCTTCTACCTTTATATATCAACCATAGACCATACCCTAAGGGCAATGCTCACTCATTATGATGATCAAAACATAGATCAAATTATCTACTAAATTAGCTACACCCTTATAGAATATGAGACTCAATATACTCATACCAAAATACTTTGATTCACCTTAGGTTTTTTGTCCTCTAAACTTGATCTCTATCTCCTTAATCATAAAACCTATGTCATCACTAACACTAACTAGCTCAATTACATGCACACTAAACCATACCAAAACCATCATATGGCTAAGTGGCTCATGCTCCTAGATGAGTTTTATCTTGAGTTACTTTAATAAAATTCAATTATATGGAAAGTGATCATTGATCAATTGGCTAAATTTCCTCTACTCGATAATCAATTGCTTCCTCTTGCTTTTCCAGATGAGTCCATCATAATTCTTTCCTAGAAAGAACCCATCTACCAAATGACTATGTTTTTAGATGGCTTAAAATGCCAAAATGGTGGGATGATATATTTATACTCATTCCCCTTAATGGTTAACCTCTTTCCCTTTCCTTAAACTTGACTTTGAATGCACCAACAAAATGGTTGAGTATGAAGCCCTAGCCACAGGTCTCCAAACTGCTCTATCCTTAAGGGTCAGCATCATCAGTGTCTTTGGTGACTCCCAACTAGTCATCAACTAGGTCAATATATCTTATCAATAAAAAATGATGTCTTATTGAAGTAAAAAAAACTTGTAGATGTACTCTTAGCATCATTCGATCATTACCTTATCTAGTCAATTCCTTGATCTACCAACAAGTTTGTAGATATAATGGCTTCCCTTACTTCCCAAATCCCATATAAACCTACCAAATCTAAATTATTTATCACCATCCATCATTTTATCACACCCTCATATGTTATTTCTGACCTTATTACCATTTTTAGTGTGGAAGCATCTCCTTTTGACATTTGGTATGACCAAACTTTTAACTACCTCAACCTCAAAATTATTCCCCCAACCTTTCAAAGAATGTCCAAAGATATTTTGTTTAGAGTACCTCTCATAACACCATACTTGTGGGAATCCTTTACAAATGTGGCTTTGATGACCTCCTTCTCCATTGTCTACGTAGTCATGAAACTTCCCACACTATCAAGGAAACACATGATGGAATTTGTGGGGGATATTTTAGTGGCCTAGATGTCTCTAAACATATCCTTCATCTTGGATATTATTGGCCCACCCTCAACTAGGATTGTTGTGATTATGTAAATAAGTATGTCAAATGTTAAAACATGCTAGCTTACATCAAGCACCAGCCCATGGCCTTCGAGTATCCAAAGACTGTTGGCCTTTCTCACAATGGGGTCTTGACCTTATTGGGGAAATCAATCCTCATTCTTTCAAATGACACCAATACATCATTACTAGTACCAAATATTTCACCAAGTGAGTGGAATCCATTATTCTTATCTTAACCAAAGCCAAAAATATTATCGACTTCATCAATCACCATATCATTTGACACTTCAGTGTTTCTCATAAGATCATTATTGATAATGGAAAATCCTTTGAAAAAAAAGTCCAAAGTATTTATGATGTTTTTGGAATCAAGTTAAGATTTTCCTCACCCTATCATTCACAATAAAATGGATAGGTAGAATCCTCTAACAAAACCCTCACCAAAATGCTAACCAAAGTAGTAAGTACTTCAGGATGGGATTGGCACCTATACATCACTTTTGCTTTATGAGACTATCACACTAGCATTCAAACCTCTATGGGTGCTACCCCTTTCTGTCTTATCTTTTGGGTAGAGGTAGTCTTGCCTCTCAAAGTCTAGTTACCCTCTCTTCACATATTTTTTCACAAGATCCTTTTCAAGTGTGATTATCATCAGGAGTGTCTCAAACATCTTGAACTCCTTGATGAACATCACCTCACATCACATAACCATCTTCATGTCTATAAATAATGAATCAATCATGCATACAAAAAAAACTAAAAGAATAAGAATTCAATATTAGAAACCTCAACTTTAAGGAAAACCAACATGTAAAAAAGAAAAGGAGGCAAGTTTTCTCTTAATTGGCTTCGACCCTACATAATAACCCATAAGTATGGATTAGTCTCTTATCATTTATCTTCTCTTAAAGGAAAACCAAAACCTAAGCCTCTCAATTCTTTACATCTACATCTTTTTTATTGTTAAAGTATGATCACATTCACGTTTGTATCTAACTTAAGCTCATCCCTTACTTTATTATATTTTCACTTTCCCTACACATTCACCTATCCCTCTCACTTTGAGGATAATTTATTACCACACAGGACCATGTGATTATCCATCATAGTTATAAAATAATCCTAAGCATGGATACCATGGCTCTACCCATGGCATGGTTCTCATGGATATTTTTTGTTTGTAATCAGATGGAATCCCTTGATCAGTTGTCTCTCAAACCACTTTCCTTCATCTATCATTAACCATTATTAATTTTTTCCTCCATATAATTATACCTCTAAGCCTAAATAGACTTGTCCATGTCTAAACCTATCATTCAAAATCAAATTGGGATACCAAAATATCACTTGGGTCCATATCTCTAGAATTGTAAATGATCCCTTGAAGGAAAGTTGCCCAACAACTAAATTGATTAAAGATAGACTACTCCCTTAAAGGACAACTATAAAAATATAACTTTAGACCACTCCCTTGAAGGATGGCTAAGTTAAGTTTGTCAAAATAAATATTTTAAGCTTCCTACATCGATCAACTTCACCAACCTATCCAAACAACAAACGCATTTACATATGGCATTTGTATACTTCCCACATCGATTAGTTTAAACATTATATTAAGGCATATAATTATCTATTATGTTTATTTGGTCACCTATAGAAGGGGAAAGCTAACTCATATTAGGTTATCATATCACCCAATTCCCCTTTCAACCTATCACCTAATTTCCATTCATACCCTCTCTAAACTCAAGGGACTATGAGCCTACTTGACAAAACATGATCAAGATACCTTCTTTTCTAATCAAAGAATGTTCATGTGAAACATTCAAAGGGATTATTTTCATTAAGATAATACAAATTTGGTTTTTTTAATCCCTTACCAATGTACACATCATGCATTTTTTCTTACCCTCTATTCATTAGTTCATGTGGCTATATGTCTCATGATTCATCTCTCTTTTTCACATATAGTGTGTTTAAATCTACTTTATGTGCTTTCATCATATCCCCATATCATATATCCTATTGAAACCTTACAAAGATCATTCTAATCAATGCAATAAATAACATTATGAACCATGTCCATAAACCATATCTTATCCATGAACAAAACATTAAAACCATAAAACATCAACAATTACACTACAACCTCATTATCATCAAAGCAATAATCACTTATCATAGCCTAAATGGAATAAACCACATCATATCAATAAACATCATAAACTATGTCATATTTTTGCTTCCAATAAATATAAAAAAATTAAAAACATTAGCACATCATGTCCCAAACAAACATGACCAAATCACCTATCACCTATCCATATCCTCTCCATAAACCACATTATCATATAAGCAAACATAATCAAACAAACCATAAAAAAACCATCAATCACATGTCTATGAACATATCCATGCATTACCACATAATTCACAATGTATAAACATAAAATATTCATCATATAACATAATAAAATCATCCATGATCATTACCATCACATCTATCAATGCACAACATTGCATGCCTAAAACTACAAGTCTGCATATCATCTCATAAAGCATGGGGCATGTGTAACCTATAATTTCATCATAAAAATACATCATTAACATCCTAATGAACCATTAATTTCATAATAATTATCCATAAATATCTCAAAATATAAAATAATCATGACATCCATAAAAACACATCAACATCAATAAATATCCACAATCATCATAAAACCTCATCATCATCCTATACATCATAATAAAAGTAATACATGTCACAATGTATAAATCTCTCTCTCTCTCATATATATATATATATATATATATATATATATATATATATATATATATATAAAATGTATGTATGTATGTATATCATGATATCAACACACAAGTTGATATTAAAATAAAAAACATATACATCATATAATCATATATATCATGCCCCTAGGGCATCACTACCTCTAACCCCACCTACACCTACACATGTACCTACACTACCAATTGGTGGTGTTCCCCCTAATATCCCAGAGTAGTTATAGATGGACCACCTACTAAATTGGCCATGTACTCTCCATACCTCATCTCCAATGGCAACTGTGCCAACTATAGACACCTAAAATTGGCCGTTAATAACCTCCAATTAGGATTCTGGCTAGTTTCCATCTAAAACACACACTTTGGCCTAAAAACACTCAAACATGAAAAATGATGTGAAAATTCCATATTCAAGTTCTGATTTTGGCTAGGGTATCCCTAAATGGGGTAATACAATTTATGCACCAACTAAATTTGATCAGATTATTTCAAGTCAAAATGCCAATTTTGCACCCATGTGCTATGTATTGTTCTTTCTTATCAAATATTTTACACAAGACTCATGCCTTTATTATTCTTTTTGGAAAAATCATAAATGGGAATACACATCTAATGCATCTGATGTGGACTTCTAATTCAAATCTAGTCAAATTTAAAACAAAAAATAAGGCATTCTGATCAATTTGGGTAATTTGTGCATAATGTGCCTAATCATGTTTAAGGGATAATTAACCCAAATTAAGGCCTAATTAATAATTGCATGGGAACTTGTTGAATATCTATTTTTAGAAATGAATATTGAATATTTGCATCATCAAGTGACTTGATTTCTTAGGAAGACATACCTAGGCCATAAATGCCACAAATATAAGGATGCATGCCCTCCATACCACATCAATGCCTTATATGATGCCCTCCATGCCTTTTAATTTCCTCTTCTTCCAATGCCATGATGAATATAATTACAAAATTAATTCTAAAAATTGAATTAATCCTCAACCACATATCTCAATCTTGATATGGATGGTTTAGGTTGATTCTGATCAAATCCAAAAATCTATACATAAGAGGCCTCACAACATCATTTCTAAGCTTAATTTGTGCAAATTTATAATGCAAGAATGGTTCCAAAAGCTTCATGTGACTAGTGTTATAATGCCAAATTTATTCCAAGCCAAGCGGAGCCACAAGACAAAGGTACCAAAGAGAGAAGGAGGTTATCAAGCTTCCATTTTTAAGGACTTCATGAGCACAAGATGAACAAGCTACCACAACAAACATTTTTGATAATCCAAGGAAGGTAAAAGAGTTTTCTTTTGTATTTTAGTTATGTGTTTCATTCATGATTATTAACTAAGCTCTCCCTAGTGTCTAAGCCTAGAGATGTTATGTAAATAGTATGTTTATTTCATTTTTTTGTCATTTTAGAACTAACACCAAACTAATCATCCTCTCTTGAGTCATATCCTATATCACATAATGTCCCACTAGGTGTGTCATTATGTTATCTTGGAATTTGACTCAAGAGATGATGGTTAATCTGGTGTCAATCACAAAATGAAAACAAAATGACATAAACACACTAATAACATAACATCTCTAGGCCTAGACACTAGGGAGATCTTAGTTAATAATAATGAATGAAACACACAACTAAAATGAAAAAAAACTCTTTTACCTTCCTTGGATGCTCCAAAACTCTTGGTGTGGTGGCTTGCTCAACTTGTGTTCATGAAGTCCTTGGCAATGGAAGCTTGACAACCTTCATCTCTCCTTGGAACCTTTGGCTTATGGCTTGGCTTGGATTGGAATAAATTTGTCATTATAAAACTAGTTGCAAGAATATTTTGGAACCAATATTGCATTATAACTTTGCACAAATTAAGATTAGAAATGATGTTGTGGGCCTCCTATTTATAGATGTTTAGATTTGATCATAATCAACCTCAACCATCCATATCAAGATTGAGATGTGTTGTTCCCAAAATTAGCCACACTCATTTTAGGGAAAACCCCTATGAAACTTATCCATTTCATGATCTTCACTCTAAGTTTGTTGTTCAAGGCAAGTTTCTCTTCATCTCAAGTGAAGTTGACTAACATCCTAGAAAAGTTCACAATGCTCCCTCATCATGATTTATCAGAAAATATGAAACTCATTGTAGTGTTGATCTGATCAGATGTTAGATTTTGATAGTTTTCAAGGTTTTAGACAATTTTTGTTTTTTCCATGCACTAGTGGTGATTTTCACCACTTTTGCATGTTTTCTATCTTTAAGTACAATAGTGGTAAAATTTTTTGCTCTTGCAAGTTATTTTGGTTTTTCATACAGGAGTGATGATTTTCACTGCCCTTGCATTTTTCCTTCCTTTTTCATATAGGAGTGGTGAAAATCACCACCCTTACATCCTTCTCCCCCTCTTTATGCAAGGGTGGAAATTTTCACTGCTAATGCATAATCTCCTCCGTTTACATGCAAGGGTGGCAATTTTCATTGCTAATGCATGATCTTGGTTTTTACATGTCATTTATAGCTACATGTGATGAGTGGTTAGGGCTTGTTTTGGGGCATTTTATTTCCATTTGTTACTCATTTTAATTATTTTTAGTTTCCTAAAACTCCTCCTTACAATCACTCAACCATGTGAATGAATAGGATTACAAATTCACCAACTTTGAGCTTAAGATTTCAAAATTATTGGGTAAGTTTTGTTTTTTAATCTGTTTGCCTCTTGAATTTTTGTTTTCTTTTTTTATTTTTGGTTTTCTTTTCCTTTGAGTATTTATTTTCTTTTCATTTTGGTTTTTTTTTGCTCCTCCCCCCCCATTTTTTTGCCTTACCCTAGTGGACCTAGCTGAACATCTTGATTTAGAAATTTGACAAAGAAAAAGAAATGAAGGATCACTACAAAGCAATGGTGGAACAATTGACTACTGTGGTTAGGAGAATCACTTTCACTTCAGAAATAGTAGATCCTAAGGCCATTTCTATAGAAGACCCCATTATTCAAAAAGTGAAAAAGACCTACCTCAAGGGAAAATTACTTGAATAGTACTTGGACAAGATGCATGCACAAGGAGTTTCCTTGCTCATAGAGTTATTTGAGAAGATAGATAAAATGAGAAAAATAAGAGAAGAACTTGATGATCTCATTAATGCTATTTCTCAAGATATCGAGAGCACTATAAAGTATCTTGATAAATGGATGGAGATGAGGAAACTAAAAATAAGCACCCTAATATCCATTGGTGTCATTACTGATAGGGATTCTTACACTGAAACTAAAGAGGCATTAACATATAAGAGTTAGGTGCTTAAAGAGTTGATCAGTGACCTAAAATATTCAAGGAGACTCAGTGATCAAAGTGATGCCAGTATTTTGCACAAATTGGAGGAGCTACCTTTCAAACTTACATCATAAGATAACCAATTCCTTTCATTAGAAGAAATGATTCTAGAATTTGAGGGTATGTTATGGAAAGAATTTGAATATAAGACAATTTAAATAAACTCTGTGGACAACATTTTGGATAATCAATTAACTCTAGATAATCTAAAGACCAAGTTAGCTAGTCATGACAAATTAGTCACAATAGTAAAAGATGCCATGGTCAGAGATAAGATGATTTTTAGAAACACTATTAATCCATATCAGGATGCAGGTAGCTTTCACTATGTATGATGCTCTCATGAAGAAAGATGGGGATACAAATTGAATCAATTTTCCTTTTATTTAATTTTCACTTCTCAAATGTACTTTTTCAACCACTCTGGACATTTTAATGTGTAATTTTTGTGTATGTAATTACATGTAAAAATATGGAAAGTCTAAAGTCAACAAGGACTCCTATCTTTCACTAAGTCAAAGTAATTTGGTTTTTTCCAAAAATCATAGAGACCTCTCCCTATAAATAAAGAGGGCTTCTTTTGTAATAGATATCTCTTAGTTATTAGAAGCAAAAATCTACAAAAATTGAAAGGCATTTTGAGACTTTGAGCTTAGATTATAAATCAAATTTCATCAAGTGAATGAGAAAGCAAGTGACCTTTCAAACTTTGTGTTGAAATAACTTTTGTTATGTAGAAAATTATTCTTATGTCTTTTTCTTACTATAATCTTATATATCTGATCAAATAAGTAGAGTAAGTGAAAATAATTTGGGAGATGTTTTGAAGCTAATTATGGAGACTTTGTGCTGCTATAATTGTGTGTTTTAGTGTTTTAGAACAAAGGATATTGGAAAGGCTTTGAACTAATTTTGTCTTTTGTAATTTTATACTTTATTATAATTTTTGGAGAAGACTTTGTGTTTCACCTCATTCTATTGTGATATAAGTCATAAATTAGTATGAGAAGAAATGATAGACTTTTTGCTCTCATGGGTTTCTTGTGGATTCAGTTAATATTAAGGAATTTTTCCTTTGTTTTGTGAACATCATTTCTAAAAAAAGAGAAATGGATGATATTATCTCACCCCTAAGTTAATATTTAGTATAATTTTAAGTTTTTTATAGCTTATAGGGAGCCTCCCCTTGCTGAGAGGAGAGATTTATCTCATTTCACTGTGGTTGATATAACCATTTTGTCTTCAGTTAGTTGGTGACAAAATATTCACCCAACAAGATGAGTGGTTGAGGATTAATTCAATTTTTAGAATTAAGTTTTTAATTATTCTCATCATGGTATTGGAAGAAGGGGAAATTAAGAGGCATGGAGGGCATCATGGAAGGCATTGATGAGGCATGGAGGGTATGAATCCTAATAGTTATGCTATTTATGGCCTAGGGATGTCTTCCCAAGAAATGAGCTCACTTGATGTAGATATTCAATATTCATTTATAAACACAAATATTCAAGTTCCATGGAATTATTAATTAGGCCTTGATTTGTGTTAATTATCTCCTAAACATGATTAGGCACATTATGCATAAATTAGCCAAATTGATTAGAATGCCTTGTTATTGGTCCTAAATTTGACTAGATTTGAATTAGAAGTCCACATCCGATGTTTTGAATGTGTATTCAAATTTATGATGTTTCAAATAATAAATAACAAAGGCACAATTCTTATGTGAAACATTTGATAGGAAAGAGCAATCTAGAACACGTGGGTGCAAAATTGGCATTTTGACTCAAAATGATCTGATCAAAGTTAGCTAGCACATAGATTGTATTTCCATATTTATGGATACCTTGGCCAAAATCAGCACTTGAATATGTCATTTTCACATCATTTTGTGTGTTTTAGTGTTTTTAGGCCAAATTGTGCATTTTAGATGGAAACTAGCCAAAATCCTAATTGGAGGTTATCGGTGGCTAGTTTTAGGTGTCTACAACTTGCCCCTATTTGGGAAGGTGTTGCAAGTGATAATAATAGTAATGTATTCTAAAATAATGAAAAGGTCTTGCATGCCTACAACTAAAATGATGATATACTAACTATATGATGCCCCCTCAAGGGAATGATTGGCACAAGGAGGTCGATAAATGGTCCCTCAAAAAGAAGTGAAATGAGAGGACCAAATAAAGGAAAGATGATGGGGTAAAAAACATAATGATAATAAAAAAAAGTCAAAATCATTGATAATACAAGTGGGATGGTGAAAAATGATTTTTCCCAAAGGTGGTTATAAGTAGTGTACCCTAATAGTGGTAATGTGGTATGATAACACAATGATTTTCCCAAAGGTGATTGTAATAATTGAGAAGATGGAGCTACCCCAATTAGGATAGATAAATAATATAATAACATGACCCTATATATATAGAAAAATTAAAGTGGTGATAACACAATGATTTGTCCAAAGGTGGTTATAATCATTGAGAAATGCAAGTGGGACGGTGTGCAATGATTTACCCATAAGTGGTTATAATCATTGGAACTTGATTATGTAAAACATGATAAACTTGGCTAAGGATGATGATAAATTAAGAGGGTAATGATGAATTAGAACAACCTACTAGTAGGGAGATGCTCATCTAAACTAATAAAGGTTGAAATTCTTTCATGGTTAATTACTCTATTTAGGATATGATTGGGACTAAATTGGGATGTCAGTGCCAAAGAGATGTTTCCATTAATAAATAGACTTCTTAAAACTAAGGTATATTATAACATGTGTCAATAGGCATCATGGTATAACATCGTGAGGACTTGGCTGAAATATGCATGAGGACTAACTCCCGTAATCTAATACTCAAAAGAAAATAATGTGCCAATGATAAAAACCATGATGACAATGTAAACATATGAATAGGGATGGATAAGGAATAAACTAATGAACACACATAAACTAAATCAAAGAAATAGTGCTAAAATCAAACAATAGGTAGACAAATAAACAAAATAAGTAGAAACAAATAAACAAACAATGCAATAAAAATCCTATGAACATTGCCTCTAGAAAACAGGCAACAACTTAACAAACAAACTAAATGGGGGAGTATAATAAATAGAATGGGGTGGCCAAGCTATCTCCATGTGTACTAGGAAAGTGGATGTCACCTACATAGTTCCATGAATATAATATCTAATAAAAAACATTAGGCCAAATGTAGTTCTCCTAGGGAATGGGAAGAACGTGATAAATGAAGAAAATAAATAGAATGGATGTGATAGAAAAATAGGAATGGTCTTGAAAAATGGCACGTGTGTGAGAAAAAAAGGGGATAAGAAGAATGGAGAACTAAGTGATAAGTAATTTTCTTGTAACTTAGTAAGGGTTCCCAGAATCCTTAAGGCATATAAGTGGTAAATGTTTTTGTTCTTTTACAATGATTTTAGAATGTTTTTGTAAGTTTTTAGGTGTCTCAACTCAATCAATAATGATGAGACACTAAATGTTTCAAGCTCACAAACTAGTGAGAGCGTTCATACTTAGGTTACTCATAAAATGGTGAGAACACTCATACTTAGATTGCTCAAAAAATGGTGAGAGTGTTCATACTTAGATTGCTCATAAAATGGAAAGAGAATTCATGCTTATATTACTTGAAAAATGGTGAGAGTGTTCATACTTAGATTTCTCACACAATGGTGAGAGAATTCATACTTAGATTACTCATAAAATGGCAAGAGTGTTCATACTTAGATTGCTCACAAAATGACAAGAACATTGGGAAAAGAGTGACTGAGCTAACCTCAATAAGTATTGATCATTACCTATATATTACTATAATAAGACCTCAAGTCACTATAGTTGCACCCTTATAATGGAGGAATTCAACTAGTGTGGTAGCCAATTCAGACAAACCAAATATAGTTGGTAAAAAGACATAGTATGATAGAGGAAGTGGCAAGTTGGTAAGTCAAGGCTTAGTATTGTCCCTAGTTTTCCCATAGGAAGTTATAAATAGGACATCACAAAATATATCAATGGTACTAATTTTCCCAAAGGTGGTTATAATCGGTAACATGATCGGTGGTAAGAAAGGACTAACAAACAAAGGATGCAACTGCCAAAATTTCTGTCACACTATCCCAAAATACAATCTCTATCTAAATTTCTTAAACTAACTAATGAACTAATCAAATACCTTGATGCTAAAATTGTGTAATGAATGACAAAAACTAAGGTCGAATGCACTAGGTTTTAGAACATGTTGGGTTGATAAGTTGGAAATGGATATGACAAAGAGGATGGATAAGAATGGTAAGTGTACAAAGAATAATAGTGAAAATAAGGCATAACTAAAATGGTCCTTATAGATAATACACCTTAGAATTCAAGCATAGTACCACTTGAGAAGAATAATATTCATGGGTTTTGGAAGTTTGTCACCATCTGGTGTGGCAAGCTTATATGCTAATGATCCATAATCTGTAGTGATGATGAAAGGCCCTATCTAGTTTGGTTTGAATTTCCCTTTATGTTTCTTCTCATCTATGGTATTCTTTTGGTTTTCTTTAAGAACAAGATCACCAAATTCAAATTTTCTATACTTCACATGCTAATTATAGTGGCCTTGAATTGATTCTAATATGCTTAAAGATTGTTGAGCATAGTCATGCATTTCTCATCTAGTAGATCTAGATCTTGTAGGTGAGCTACTTAATAGTCATGATCATCTAGGACATGCTTGAAATAGATGCATAGTGAAGGCAATTTGACCTAAATGGGAAGGATGGCTTTAGTGCCATAAACATGTGAGTATGGAGTGGCTCCTGTGGGGGTATGATGATTGGTATAGTATGCCCAAAGGGTAGGGAATATTTGGAGGTTCTAATCACAACTGACATCAATGACAATCTTTTTGAGAATGTTGACAATGGTTTTGTTGGATACCTCAGCTTGGCCATTACCTTGAGGGTAATATGTTATATAAAAGTGTTGTGTGATATTGTATTTAGTACAAAACTAGTCTACATATTTGTTTTTGAATGATCCTCCATTTTTAGATATAATTTTAGAGGGGATACCATAGTGATAGATGAGATTATTGAAGGTGAGTTTGGAAATTTGATTTCTAGTCATGTAAGTGAGGGGTATAGCTTCAACCCACTTCGTGAAATATTCAGTGGCAATAAAGATATATTTATGATCATCAAATGAATTGGGGTTAATCTTCCCAATGAGGTCAAGTCCCCATGTATAAAATGGCCATGGTGTCAACACTACTTTCAGATTTTTTGTTGGGGCATGAATCAAATTAGTATGCCATTGATATTTGTCACATTTCTTTATATATGTAGTGGCATATATGGCCATTATGGGCCAATAATAACTAGTATGCAAGATATTTTTGGATAGGATTTCCCCACTAGAATGGGATCCACATACTCATTCGTGAACTTATCTTAATGCTAATGTAGACTCTGTTGAATTGAAACAATGAAACAGAGTTCCATCAAAACTACAATGGTAAAGAGTGGATCCAAGTAAATTATAATTAGTAGAATGATGAATGAAGGATTTGGTTTATTTTTGAGATAGGTTATGAGGTAGAACTTGGTCATGAAGGTAGTTGTAAAGGCTTAAGTACCAGATAGAATTAGGACCAAAAATATCACAAATCATGGCAATGATTAAAGGTTCATGAGTTGGTGCTGATAAATTCTTGATGAGGAACTGATACTCTTTAGATTTATCTATTTGTTGATTAAGAGAGCCAATAGTAGCCATTACATCTTTAGTTATGTTACTAGCCCTTGGTATATGCTCCAAATAAATGTTGGAAATTTGATTTTTAAGAGTGTCAACCATGGCTTTATATGGAACTAGCTTGTCATCTTTGGTCTAAAAATCATTTGTGACCTAATTGATGATTAATTGATAATCACCATAAAATTAAAGATGAGATATATTCTAATACATTGCTTGATGAATTCCTAAAACTAGTGCTTCATACTTGGCCATGTTGTTTGTACAATGAAAGATGATTAAAAAATAATTAGGGATGAGATACCCCTATGGTATAATAAATAATAGGCCTACACTTGATCCATGTGCACTGAATGAACCATCAGAATATAGATTCTAGGGTTGATCCTCAAGGGATGCATCAATAATGGTTATGATGGGTTCATCATTAAATGGAAACTTGAGTGGTTGTGTGTCCATGAGAGGTGCTTCAGCAGTTGATCTGCAAGAACTTGTCTTATGATTGCTTTTTGATTGACATACTCTATGTCAAAATCACTAAGAAGCATGTTCCATTTAGCCATTCTAACTTGGAAATCTATCTTAGATATTATATACTTGAGTGGATCTACATTTTAAATGATCATGGTTTTATTATTCAATATGTCATGATGTAGTTTTGAGCTATGAAAACCATGGCTAGACAAGATTTTTCAATAGGTTCATAGTTATATTCATATGTAACCAAGGTACAACTTAGGTATTAAATAACATGCTCTTTTCCTTTGTCATCATGATGAGCCAAGAGTGCCCCCAGGGCATGATCAGTAGTTGATAGGTATAATAAAAATGGCTTTCCTAACATAGGAGGTACTAAAATAGGTGGATTGACAAGATAATCTCTGATTTGTTGAAAAGTTGTTTGGTAATGATCATCTTATTGAAATGTAACTCCTTTCTTCAAAAGGTGCATAAATGGATGGCACTTGTCTACTAGTTGAAAGATGAAGCATTAGATGGAGTGGATCTTACCTTGCAAACTACAAAGTTGCTTCAAATTAGTTGGTGGTGGCATCTTGGTTATATCATAGACTTTAGCTAGATCAACTTCAATACCTCTATGAGACATGATGAAGTCCAATAATTTTCTTGAAGTTACATCAAACACACATTTCTTTGGATTTAGTCTAGCTTTGTACTCTCATAGTCTTTTAAATATCTTATGTAACACTACTAAATGGTCAGCTCTAGTCATGGATTTTCTTAATATGTCATCGACATAGTCTTCAACAATATCATGTATCATATCATGGAATATGATAGTCATGGCTCTTTGATATGTAGCTCTTATATTCTTAAGGCTAAATGGCATCACCTAATAGCAAAATGTTCCCCATAGAGTGGTGAATGCTATTTTATGTTGATCTTCTGGGGCTATTTTGATTTGATTGTATCCTGAAAAGCCATCCATGAGTGAAATCATTTCATAACCTACTATGGAGTTGATAATCATGTCGATATTAGGCAATGGAAAATCATCTTTAGGAAAAACTTTATTGATGTCTCAAAAATAAGTACAAATTTTGATTCCTTCAGGCTTCTTGATAATAGGTACAACATTAGAGATCCATTCAGAGTAGTCAATAGATCAAATACATCCTACTTCTAAGAGTATTTCCAACTCTTTATTTACTAATAAAATAATATGAAGATGCATCTTACAGAGATTTTGTATTATTAGTTTGGCATCAGGATTAAGAACAAGGTGGTATAGAACCAAGGCAAGGTCTAATCCCAGCATGTCAGAATAGGCCCATGCAAATATATCATGTTTTTCATGTTTTCCATAATCAAGGTCCAATGATTATAACTACCTATGGGCAAATCATTGCACACCATCCCACCTACATTTCTCAATGATTATAACCACCTTTGGTTAAATCATTATGTTGTCACCACTTTACTTTTTCTAGCTATATAGGGGTAGTTAATATCTTGTTTGTCTTTCCTAACTAGGGCAGCTCCATCTTTTCAATGATTATAATCACCTTTAAGAAAATCATTGTGTTATCATACCACATTGCCACTATTAGGGTATAATGCTTATAACCACCTTTGGACAAATCATTTTACACCATCCAACTTGTATTCTCAATGATTTTGACTAATTTTTAAGTATCATTGTGTTTTTCACCCCATCATCTTTCCTTTCTTTGGTCCTCTCATTTTGCTTATTTTTGAGGGACCATTTGATGACCTCCTTATGCCAATCATTCCCTTGAGGGGGCATCACATAGTTAGTAAATCATTATTATTGTTGTAGGCATGAAATAACTTTTCATTATTTGAGAAGACATTACTATGATTATAGCTTACAATGCCTTCCCAAATAGGGGCAAACTGTACACACTTAAAACTAGCTATTGATAACCTCCAATTAGGCTTTTGGCTAGTTTCCATCTAAAATGCACAATTTCACGTAGAAACACTAAAACATGAAAAATGATGTGAAAATGACATATTAAAGTTCTGATTTTGGCTAGGGTATCCCTAAATAGGTCAATATAATTTATGGGCTAGCTAACTTTGATCAAATCATTTTGAGTCAAAATTTTAATTTTGCACCCACGTGCTCTAGACTGCTCTTTCCTATCAAATATTTTGCACAAGACTTGAGCTTTTGTCATTTATTGTTGGCAACATCCTTAATGGGAATACACATCCAATGCATCTGACGTGGACTTTCAATTCAAATCCATTCAAATTTAGGACCAATAACAAGGCATTATAATCAATTTGGGTAATTTGTCCACAATGTGCCTAATAATGTTTAAGAGATAATTAACCCAATCAAGGCCTAATTAATAATTCCATAGAAACTTGTTGAATATTTGTTTTTTGAAATTAATATTTAATATCTCCATCATCAAGTGACCTCACTTCTTAGGAAGACATCCCTAGGCCATAAATGCCATAAATATCAAGATTCATGCCCTCCATGCCTCATCAACTCCTTCCATGATGCCCTCCATACCTATTAATTTCCCCTTCTTCCAATGTAATGATGAGGATAATTACAAGCTTCATTCCAAAAATTGAATTAATCCTCAACCACACATCTCAATCTTGAGATGGACTATTGAGGTTGATTATAATCAAATCCAAAAATCTATAAATAGGAGGCCTCAAAACATCATTTCTAAGCTTAATTTGTGCAAAGTTATAATGTAGGATTGGTTCCAAAATATTCATGCAACTAGTGTTATAATGCCAAATTGATTCCAAGCCAATCCAAGCAATAAGCCAAAGGTGCCAAGAAGAGATGGAGGTTGTCAAGCTTCCATTACCAAGGACATCATGAGCACAAGCCAAGAAAGCTACCATAACAAGAATTTTAGAGCATCCAAATAAGGTAAAGGAGTTTTCTTTTGCATTTTAGTTGTGTGTTTCATTCATGATTGTTAACTAAGCTCTCCCTAGTGTCTATGCCTAGATATTTTATGCTATTAATGTGTTTATTTCATTTTGTTTTCATTTTGAAACTAACACCATACTAACCATCCTATCTTGAGTAAAATTATTAGATCACACCAACACTATCACCTCATAATATCTCAACTCCTCAATGGTACCGAAGTACCATGTCCTCAAAACTATGTTAAGCGGTCTTCCTATTGCTAATGTGGCAACTCCTACCCTCTATCTTAGTGATTCTCTCTCTTATGTCACTAACATAAGAGATATCCTCACTTGATCTTAAACTCTAATCAAGGTGTCCACTTGACCTTGTAAGGTGATGATCTAACCCTATAAAGTGCCCACCTATCCCTGTAAGCTGGTAATTTAGGCCTATGTTACTACTACCTATCCATCCTATGTTGATGCCCCAATGGGATCCACATCCATGGGCTATTACCCCTATCATCCCATCCAAAATTGGCCACTACATATTAGGCCTAGTACCATGCTACATAACCATCCATAGTACCTACATCATCTATCATAGCTCTCACTAGTAGGTCTTTATGGTCCAAAATAACATCTTGTGGTTATGGTTCTAGGAGAAAGAATTCTACATCCTCCCTCTTATATCATGGAAAATCTAGTGGGATCTCCTACACTAGGCCAAATTATCTCTACACTCAGTTGAATGGGATGAGCTTAGTCTCACCATCCCATCTCCCATATATCTAGTGCCAACTCTATAATGATAGTGTGTGGTAGCTATACCTTATCCACCTTGACTAACACAAATATAGCCTCCACATTGTATCACCCACCACCAAACCCTCTAAAGTGTCTCTAAACCAATCTATGTCTCTAGCACCACCACTAACCCCTATTAGTGCATAATCTCCTCTTTACCTCATGAAGCTGACTCTATAGTTTGTCGATGCATAACCATCCCATGGTAGTCCCAAAGGTCTCAAAACTTGTATATGATCATACACCCATAAATAGAGCATAAAGCCCACACTAATCATGTATCACATGTGTGCTTGAAAGGCCTAGAGCTCCCTATACATTTTCACTAATAACATAGAGGCCTAACCAAACATAATCCTCCCCAATAACATGTCCACTAGTACTCCCAAAAGTAGACATGGAAATCAACTACTATTGAAATTTGAAAGCATGAATCAAAATACCCCCATCATCATCATGGTCAATAAAAATTTGTCTCTTAAGGCCTTTTGGTATAGTGGCTACCTAGCCTATACCTCATCTACTCCATAAATAAGGCTCATTTGGTAGTCTTTCTCCTCACTCTCTATGTGATAAATTATCTCCCCCTAAATGGGTAGTCATGTAATCCAAAAAATATCCTCTAGGAGGATAGTCATCTCTCCCATTGGCAGTTAAAATGTTTTCATAGCTAAGTCCCATCTCTCAATAAGGGTCATGATCATAGTCACATCCCACAGTAGGTGCTAATAATGTCTCATGGCCCCTAGGTCACCCTCCTCCATGTGTCTCCACTTGTCATCCATCATCCCATTATAGACCTCAATGAATATCTTAGGGACTCATTCCCTCATCTAAATATGGTCATGGGCCTAAAAAATAACAAAATTAACATACATACTTAGTTTTATACATCAATCCAATTACTAATTTACACCTACCCTTCTAATCTATTCCAACTGAACCTATTACATCTACCCTATTTACCTCTAGCAGTTAAACAAACCTATATATTTATCCAACACCACTCTTGGCATATCACTTAAAAAACTTAGATGCTTCTATTTAGCTAAACTCTACCCACCGACCCTTCATCCTATCTAAACCTTTTTCACTACCACTATAAAACATCTTTTCAAGCATTTAATACATTTTCAAACTTTCAACACATATTTCAACTTACCCTTCATCCTACTTTACAACTCTTTAGAACCTTCAACCAATTTAACACTTTCCAAAACAAGCTTTTTAACATTCACATTTTATGATTTACACACTTTCTAAAACTTTACCAAACCATCTAACCCATTTCCAAGAATTTTACCAACATTTTCATAATTAACACATACATTTCAAACATTTTTTACTAAAATGCTTTCAAATACTTTTGAACCATAACCACCTTCTCATACTCACCACAATTATTAAACACTTTAAAACAAACCAACTCTAACCCTTTCCACAAAATCACAACCTTAACTAAATTAATTAATTATACCCTTTTACAACAATTTAAACATAAAAACTTTAAAAACACTTTAACATATTTTACAAACAATTTAAATATCAACCCTTTCACAAACAAATTACATATTTTTTAACACACAATACCTGAACCCTTCGACCACCAATAGTTCATGGAATCATCAATGATCCCTCCAGTTCCTTTTACCCCCAACACTTGATTGTTGATGGTTGAGATGAACTATCAATTGTCACTATGTCTACCCACCAATGGTGTAACTTAAACCCTAAAAATCTCATAAACCTTTGTTAAACACCTCTATTATACCATCAACCTACCTATAACTAATCTACATACTACTTCCAACTAAACAAACCTTTCCTATATACCTTACACCCACTTATTTGATCTATTTAAACCAAAATTTAAATTAGGGAAAACCCCCTAAAACTAACCTAAACCAATTCAAAATCACTATCAAACACAATTTAATCTACTCAATCTAACTTTTAAGCCTATTTCATCCACTAAATATCAATTAAAAACACATCATACCTCATTCCATGATTGTTGATGTAGTCAGAGCCCATATATTTCACTCAACTTCACCCTCATCTAGCCTCCATCAAATCAACAATCGATGAATCCCACACACACTATCATCTAGTCAATCTACTCCACCTTAGCATGCTCAAGTGCAAAATGAAAAAATGCACAAATTCGTCAAAGAGAAACAATTACCAAGTTTTAAAAGATAACAATGCTTTTTCATTTTTAATTTTTGTTATATCAACTTTTAGTGTTTTTACTAACCATCAATGGTCAGGGTGATTGTCAATGGTTGACCTTGGGAAAACCCCTAACCATTGATGGTAAAGGCTTCCCCCCCATTTTTTTTTCAAGTTTTTCAAAGCACCCCACCTAGGTGTTGCACTTTTAAGATATTCCATAATCCCACTCGCCACTAGAACTTGACCTTTCAAGGGATACCCCAACCATACCTACCTACCCATTTGACCATGTCTACCTTGACATCAACTATTTTGGCCTAAACTATTTGCATGTTTTACAATGACCTTACATTGGTCATCATGACTGCACTAACCAACCTTACCATGTTGAATTTTTGAATTTCACACCACCTCATATGCAACCAAACCATTTTTATTTTTCATGGGTGCACTTCCCACCCTAAATACCTATGACAAATATAGAACCTATCTAGTGGACATAATAGGATGGACTTGATCAACTATGACAAATTTTATGGACCGGTTACCCTTGTCATAAGTCCCTTTAGAACCAACCTTATATTACCAACATTGGTAACTTTAGTCTTTGCATGATTTTGACTATTGCACCTAGTCATATTTTGTGCATGTGTTTACATATCAAATACCCAACCCTTTTATGTCATTCACCTCGTGACTCACCCTTTACCATTTATAAAACCTTAACCCATTTGTTTTCACTTCATCAACTCCTAATTTGAGGGGGAATACCTCCTCCCATACTTGAGGCAATCAGACCATGACTAGTAATCCATTTGTTTTTATTTTGCCACTTGTTAAATCAAAGCTGAATAATAAAAATGGGAAAAATATAGACACTAAAAAACTACACATGACCATTTTAGATGTAAAATCACCTTGAACCTCATCCAACCTTGAGTTTATTTGACCACCTAGTTAACTAAACTCATTTGCTAACTAGAACCTATTAAAACCCTAACCTAACACCTTTAACTAAACCTTTAGATCCACCTAATTTTAACTTAATTTCACCTATTTTCCTCTAGCTCCTCAATTTTATATGGTCAACCTAACCATTGGTAGTTATCTTGACTATTGATGGTCAGGTCATCAACCTACTTTAAATCCATTTCTAGTTATGTATGAGATAAGAATGACATAATTTATCAACTTCTATTATGTAGTGATAACTAGATTTAAAGCATCATAAATGGGAACTTTATCCTCCTATCTAATTAGTAACTTCCTCCTACCTAATTAGTAACTTTATCCTATAAAAAGAGAGAAGTAGGAAGTGAAAAGGATCCAAAAATCCACAAATTCTTGTCCAAGATATTAAATCTTCTTGCACATATATCCAACATCCCTCCAATAAGCAAGTAGTAGAAATGGATAATTGAAACTCTATCCAAATCACTTTTAAAGGATAAAGTACTATCACTCTATCCAAATTTCTTTCACTATCTAGAAAGTTGTAGGTAATTTCACACTTGTTTCTACATTTCATCTCATTTAAAAAAACCTTGACCTGATCAAACTCATCTTCTAGCCTTCTATTTTTTATTAAACCTATATTCCAACCCTCACATGACCATCGACCCACACTACAAATCCCTTTCTAAACATTTCCATAATTACACTACTAACCACTAATAGTAAGCCCAACTACTGATGGTCACCTCAACTATAGATAGTCACCCAACCATTGACAGTCATCCCAATCATCGATGGTTACTATGGCAAAACATAATAAGTTATTTTCAGTCCCTCTATCTCAACCAACCCCTAATTTTTGTGCTCCTACCTAGTCACATAGACTTTTTTGATTTTTTGAGTCTAACCCTAACTATTTCAACATGAATATTAACCATTATTGATACATTTAGTCATTTTCTTTGAACAAGCATTTTAATTTATTCTTCTTGCCTATATTTACTTTCAAATTATTGAATATAAGTATTATTTATTTTCATCTACATCAACTTAATTATTATAAACAATGGATTGACAACCTTGTAGAAAGCATACACTTCTTGGATCTAGCTCATGATAATTATTCCACTCAATTATCTTACTAATAACCCCTTTTCTAATGTCTTTCTTATTTACAAGTTATTCCTTCTAAGACAAAGAAGAGTTCCCATCATCATCTAAATCATTCATGTAATTGTATTAGGTATTCCTTTACACACTTCTTTTACTAGTTTCTTATTTTCTTCTAAATTAATAAATGAGCAAAAATTAAGAGAAATAGTCCTCTTCATCCTCAAGAACCACTACCTCTTCAATATTATCTTCTTGATGTGTGATGTCATCAAGCTGATTTTATTTAAACTCCAATTATTTTGATGTTTATTCAAGATTAGGATAAGGTATTGGGTCATCTTCAATAATAAAATCTTGCACATTAGTCTTAAGAAAACTTTTTAGGAATGCAACATCTTTGGGAAAGACTTAAAATTGTTCCCCATTTATGATAGTACATTCATCTTCATATTAGAGGTGATCATCCACAACCTTTTGATCAAATGTAGATTCGTCATCAATGGATGCAAGATCTTCCATCTCTTTCTCCATCATGGTGATGCCAAGAGTAAGCATCTTGAAGTCATGTGACCTAGCCCAATGAGCTTTCCAAGGAGGTATGTCTTCTTCAAGCAAGATTTTTCTTTCTTTATGAACTAGCTCCTCTTATTTAAGTTCCCATACCACAATTCCATCAATTTAAAGGGTAATAGGGTGAGGAAAAGATAAAATAATTGGTGGAGGTGGAACATATAACTCAAAATTAGATTGAGATTGAAATGTAGGGGTCTCTTTTGGAAGCTCTTGAGGAAGGGGAGGCAAACCTTGGGATAAAACCACTTGATGTTCTTCCTTCCACTTGACAAACACTTCATTCACATCTTATTTAGCTTTAATAATCTCTTAATAAAGGGTAGATAGGGTGTGTTTAGGCATAGGATATTATTTTGGTTATAAACCTTCCATCATATCTTGACTTAGTAGCTTCACCCTTGACTCTAATTCTTCAATTTTCTTGGCTAGGTTCTCTTAGAAAAGTCTCTCTTGAAGTTGATATGAATCATCATGAGTAATACAATGGGATTTATATGGAGCAAAAAAGGTTTCTTGAGGAAGGGTGGGAGTAACTTGTAAAAGAACAACTTTATTCACAACTCCACACTCCTTATCCACCAGACTTTTATCTTCTTTCTTTCCCCATGACTCCACTATCCTACTCCAGCTTATAATATTGGGATTATGCATCTATTGTTGGGATGGTGTGGACACAATTTTAAAGGGAAACTAGGACTTGAATTCCACTTCTTTTTATACTAAGATTTACTATTTTATTTGATTATTGGCCAACTTAATTTGTCTATTAAGGCTTGCTTCAAACACAAGGCTAATATTTTCAACTATCTCTTCCACTTGATTTGGAAAAGGATGACTTTGAAAATTTTGATTAGATTTATGAGTAGGGATCAAATATGTCTGATATCAAACTTGGGGAAGTGGATATGAAGGTTAATATACTCGGTAAGGCTACCTCTCATGAATTCCTAGCTTATCCTCCAAGGATGACATCAAATCAATCACATCTATCATCTCATTTGTAAGCATTTACTAATTGGCTCTTTCAATAGGTGCCCACTCTCTTTTAACTAAATATAAGGCATATCTCACCTTGTGAATGGAATGTCTATGGACATATTAACCATATTATCTTAAATTATTAAGCTCCAACATGTACATCTCATAGCTGAAAAGTGTTTTCTTGAAGGTAGAAATTGATGGAGTTGAGGAGAGGTTAAGTTGACTAGGAGAAGAAAGATATTGAGGAGGTTGGATATAGGACTGATAGAACTTAGGAAAAGGCTAGATATAATTTTGATATATATCATAATGGGGTTAGAAATGGTTATTAAAATAATGGTAAGAATCACACCAAGGGAGATTAAGAACTTGGTCTTGTTGATAGGGAATGGCACAAGCTTTAAACATCTCATCAACTTGTGTAAGACAAATCTCAACACTAAAATTAGCTATAAAACCTCATTAAAAGTTAGAATATAAAATAAAATTCTACAAATCATATTCAAATGATAACCTAGGCTTCTTGACCAGATGATATATCTTTAGAGTCGCTATTGATTCTTGGATTGATGCCTCTAAAGATTGATTATTGAGAGATAACAACAAAAATATATCAACTTCTTAGACCAAGAGTCCCATCAACATGACAAAAGATATTGTCACTTATATTTTCACCCTTTGAGGATATGTAAAATTTATCCTCATCGAAGTGGCACAATGGAAACACCTTTAGGCTTGTGTACAGCCTAAGGATGAGGTGAATCTCTAGATAGGGATAGCTCCCTTAATGTACCACTTTGGATTGAAACTACAACTAAACTTGGGGGGGTGGAAATGGAGAGAGATAACTAAAAAAAAACTATCCTAAGGGAGGTGATACACCAAATATATTGATTACTTTTAACCATATGCATGTTACACTTGAAATTAAGGGACAAATTGAATATACACTTCTCCAATCTTCATCTACTCACATCAATATTACATTATGAGGTTATGGATGAATGTGAAAATCCAAGAGGAATAGACAATAGGAATATAAGGGAACTAATGAACAGTCTAACTCACTAAATCTATGACATTTCCTAGAACACTTGACATGCCCTACAAGAAGAAGCCTTCCAACTATAAATAGATGATAGAATGAGACAATCATGCTAAGGAAATAAGAGTTATCACTTATGAAAAATCAAAAATTCTAAATTAACACACTAATAATAGTCATGAATAGGTAAAAACAATTATTCTTATTTATGAAAAGGTATACAAATGAGCAGGGCTTCACCATACTCAAGCGAAGCATAGATTACAATGCCAAAAAGGCTAGTTCTTATAGAACTTTAGAGAGAGAAGAGAAGAGAAAAATCAAAGGGTCACAATTAAACTTTTAAAGATACATAAATTAGTTACTTGTGCATCCTATAATTATTTGGTATGAACCATGCAATATCAAGCAGTACAAGTTTCAATCCAAGGCATAAACTTCATGAAAAGTGGCATAAAACTCCTCATTCTAGCTCAAAAAAATGCCTATATGATTATCCTTATTTTAATGCCTTATAAATCATTATTAATAGATATAATTATTTTTATTAAGGATAATTACATTATAAATACATCACCATGCATTGGTTTCAGGTCTAGTCATCTAAAATCACCTAAAAAGGAGCTATCATCATTTGTAATCTAAAAAACTCCTCATTTATGCACCGTGCAAACTTGTACTAAAAATTGGAATAAATTTCGAATTAAAATATATGGGAGGGAGTGTATGAAAATTTTAAATACCCTCCATGTCCTTAGAAGCATTAGGGACACCTTAAAATCACTTTCCCTTAGATTTTTCACACTTCTCACTAGCTTGTCTAATATGCCAGTTTTGACTGGATAAGATGATATATCCTATTGAGGCACTTAGGAGTTTTTATGAGGTATTAAATTAACATGTTTATTTATAAAAATTATTAATATTTCTCCCAAAGTTTGTTTTATCTTTAGAATCCTCTTAGAACCTACATAACATAAGAAATGGTAAATAATACCCTATTTCTGACCCCATCCATATAAGTTAGTACAATAAAACAGCATAGGGAGTATCTTTGATTATTCCTATAAAATTACCAATATATTTCATGGTCAAAATATGTCATTATAATGCATCTCTAGCTCCATTTTCACAAACTAGTCACTTGTAAGGGTTTTAGCCTTGTCTGACCTCTTAAGGTTTGTTCATAAAAACCTAACATTCAACTTGAATAAAAATTCCAAAAACATGGGTTTTTTTACCCCTAATAATCTCCATAAAATATATTTTCCTCCATATAATTCCTCATGAAATATATGATTACTTAAACTTCTATCAAGCTTGTTTTCACCATTTCCTATAGTTTTGAGTTGCTTTTGGGCTAAAATTGACTTCCTCATGACTTATATTGCATAAAAATATCTTTAAAACCTATTATTTATTCCTAAAAATATTTTACAATAGGTTTTAGTTATTATCTAAATCCAAAAATAAAGTTGATGCCCTTTTTGGATTTTAGGCCTAGTCATGCCTAACAGGCCTGAATTGTCGTTGAATCCCAAAATGGATTCATTATGTTTAATAAACATTTAAAAAGATAAAACATATATAATACCATCATATAAACATTATAAAACAAGGTATAAGGCATATCTCATGCTATAAATGGAAAGTGGTTCTTTTTTTGGCTTCTAGGCCTTAATGTGGCTGATAAGCCTATTTGCAAACCTTGGTGTTCTAGACCATCTTGTTAGGTATTTAACTTCCATAATTGGTTTATAATGTTTTAATAGGTTAATATAAAATTTAAAACTCTTCTTTCAAGACCCAAATATCTCCCAACTCATCTTGTTATCTCCATTTTCCAAAACTATAGGTTACAAGCACAAAGGGAGTGCCCTCTATCTGAGACAAAATAGAGGGTGATCCCCTACCTCTTCAGATAAAAATTAATTTTATATGAGGTTATAAAATTTAAAAAGTCTCTATGGATAAATTTTTATCTCTTTATTAGTTCAATATACCTCTTAACTCATCTAAATTCCAAGATTGGCTTCTAGGCAAAATGATTGTGTAGGAAATTCCAAAGCAGACTATGTTCAGATTTTAAAATGGTATTTATACATTTACTTTCCAATTTATGAGATTATATAAAATATGTAACAACCTTAAAAATTTTATTTTAAACAATTGATTACTTCTTATGCTCTGCATGCTTCTTTGTGCATCTTGACTAGCTTTGTACTTTGACTATATTTCCTATCTCCTAGACTATGCCTGTAGGTGCTGATTTACTTCTTTGAGACCTATTCATAGTGTAAAATATCCATCCATTTAAAAATTAAAATAATAAATAATTTATATCTTATTATACCATGTAAATCCAATATAAACTCCGTGGGTTCATAACTGAGTTTCTTTTCACCATGACTGAGACAACCCTATCCTTTAGGCCTGCCTATAGGTTAATTTGCTTGTTTATGTATTGAAAATAGTTTATAAAAGACCCTCATTTTTGTTATTTATAATAATATTATTTTTTATTATACATTCACCCCAACTTTCATTGCCAATGTCAAAAGGATCAAAACTTTGTTCAATACCTTGTTGACTATGTCCTACCATGTGATGTGCCTATAGGTGAGGATTTCTCTTTGGACTTGGTTGGGATATTTTAAAACCTCCTAAAAACTTCATAGGTAATTGGTTATGTTTTTTTACCTTTCACTTCATGTTTGGATAATTATATTCACCAAGGATTCTCCCTCTCTAGTTCATTGTCCTATACAGTCATGCACAAGGCTATAGGTGTGTGTTAGGGGCAAACCTTGTGTTGGAAGATTTTCCTTGGGATATATTTCATGTCAGTTTTGGTTATATAAACCATTTATAACCTATTCCATAAATCAAAATTAAAACTCCCATACTTAAACCCTTATTTCTCTCCTTGTGACCTAAAAGACTGTACCTTTTACCCTAAGCTTGCCTATAGGTGCACATTTCCCAGTGTATGGACTATAAGTGCATAGGAGTTGAAAATAGAAGTATATCATCCCTCTCCTCATGATATTCATGTTACTTATTGTTAATTTAACTCACTAATTTCATTTAAACCATGGAATATTCCTTGTTTTATCTTTAATATATCAATGGCCACTTAACGATTCAAACCTGTAGATATCACTGTAGGATTTTAGTGTTTTTATGGGCACTTTTAGGCCTTTCTATACCTATCTTCTCTCAGTTATCTTCTCCTAAAACTTTGTGGAGTTATTTTACCTATTAAAATATATAAAACACAACCATCTAGATGTTTTAAAACTTATTTCAACCTTGGAATATGATAACCCCAAAACTTGGTTGGGCCTCTATGTTAGCCTTTTGGGAGCTTAAGGCCTGAACATAGTCAGTTCATGCTTAAGGATAACCTTCAACCTTATATAAACATATAAAATTATAAATAATTATAACATGATCCTTTCATCATGTTTAATACCTTAAGGATGGTGTCAACACATATTTATACCTTTCTATATGGATTTTATGTTTTTTGCTCAAGCCACTTGTAGGTGGTGATTCTTAGGTCTCTAACAATAAGGAAATTTCAAATAGTGAACATGAAAAATAATCTTGTAATGAGATGAAAATATAATTCCAATATTTAAAATGTACTCCTCACACTTATAATGGCTTGAACCAATTATTAACACATCTCATTCAATGTGAATTTACCCTGCAAGCACTTGTAGGTAAGCATATCCATGACAGACTAGGTGAAGTGTATTACATTATTGCCAAAATATTTTATTATACCAAGTGGAGGTTATTTTTTGATTATTTTTAGGTGGAAACATGTTCAAAATTAATGAAATATATTTTACCCTTCCATAAATCATGTTAAATAGGTCCACACATGTGATCTTTTACGACTGTGAGTAAGAATGACCAAGAAGTTGATTGGGTATGAAAGTGTACTACAAGATTGATACAAACATGATATAATGAGATAAAAACATGAATGGAGGTGATCACATGAATAGGATCACCTCCATTCACATGAAATCCCTTGTATGGAATTTAGCCTTATGCAAGTGGAAAATAGACTGAGATTGCACATGGTGGTACCTTCCTACAAAGTGAGTTATTTGGACTATAAAATAAAATATAAATGTGAAAAAAATCATGGGTAACATGATAAAATGGAGTAAACATCCTCTAGGACCAATATTAGCAAGTCAATTATATGGACTTTCCCAAACAAGAGCAAAACCTACAATGTTCATAGATAAGTAGGTAGAAAAATATAGTCAGCTTCATGAGTATGGTTCATGAAACAAAATACACCATTATTATAACTCATTATATTTAAATTAATATATCTGAGTTTAATTTAACCTCCCCAAAGAGTTTGAACTTAAACCTCTTGAGATATCTATACCAAGAACAAATTTGAAGGTCACTTCTGCTTGCCAAGAAGGGCGAAAAAGTAGCAGAATGGTTTTGGGCCAAAAATGGTAATCCAAAATCAAACCATACATTAAAATGAGCTTTTGGAAGATAAAGATACATACCATGATCCTATCTCATGTGGAACTCTTCCCAAGGAGCTATACAAGTGCCAAACTTCTTATTTTCTTCAAGGAAATTGCCCCTTTTTTTAGGAACCTACCATTTTTCAGTTTGTTTTAGTTATTTAAGACCTATTAGGACACATGGGATGTAACATCACGTTATGGAACCTTAAAAATTCCCAATAAACTTTGAAAACTCAATAAATGCTCAAATTTGACCCCTAAAATGACTCAAAAGGACATGTTGGCTAATAAAATAAGTGACCAAGGATAATATAACATTGAAAAACATTAAATGACCTATTATATACCTTATGAACATATATTAAATCCCTAAAAACACTTAAAATTCAATTTTTTACTAGGGGTACCCCAATTTGACCTAAAATTCAAATTTGGCCAACAAGTAGAAGTCATGCCCCTTGTTAATATTAGTAGTCCTACCATTTCCAAGTTTATTGTTAGCCAAATTATTTACCTCTTTGGCATTCCCCATACAATCATTTTAGACAATGGTGGAAATTTCAAAAATAGACATGTTGAATAACTTTACAGCGAATTCAAGATCAATCACAATTTTTCCTTACCTTACCATCCATAATGTAATGGTCAAGCTGAGGCCACCAATAAAATTCTCCAAAAGACAATTCAGGAAACCTACATAGATTAGCATATTCATCTCTACCATACACTTTGGGCTTATTGGACTAGCTTTCATATTGACATTGGGGCAACTCCATTTTCTTTAGTCTATGGTTATGGGTTAGTCTTTATATTAGAATTTGAGCTTCCCTCTCTATGTATATCTCTTTATAGCATTATGCCTGATGAATAATTATGTGAAGATTCACTTCATGCCCTTTATATTCTTGATGAATGCCATCTTTTTGCATTACAACATAATAGACAAGGCTCACATCACCCAAAAACATAACAAATGTGTTAAAGTCCATGCCTTTAATGTTGGTGATCTTGTCCTTAAAATAGATTACACCCATGATAAAGAAGGTAAATATTCCCAAAAATGGTGGGTCCCATATTTAGTTAAAGACATCCTTGGTCCAATGACTTATCTTCTTCAAACTAATGAAGGCCATGTTTTCAAAGATCCCACCAATGCTCAATTCCTTAAAAATACTTTTCCTAAACATTTCCTTCTTGGCATATTTTCTATCTATATCTATCTAACAATTTTTTTAGGTTTCTTAAGCATGGGTCTCTCCCTTTGTAGTAGTTTCCTTTCTTTTATAGACCTTTAGTCCTCCCTTGTGGTATTTTGGTTTCTTGATGTACCATAGTCTTCCTTATCTTCTTGCATTTTATCTTGATTTTCACACCATTAGGTTTTTGTTTTGTGAGTTGATTTATAAGACTGTAGATAAGACTTGGCATCCCTCATAAAACCACCATTTTTTAATCACTTCTTTGCTTGTCGTTACTTACCAATGTTAATTTGGCATCATTTGGGTTTTTCTTTGTGAGGTGATTTGTACAAAATCTCCCTCCCTTTTGATTTTCTCTTATTTAGTATCACCCTCATGGGTCTCTCTTTTATGAGTTGATTTATAAGACCATGGATATAATTTAACCCTCATAAAATTACCATTCTTTTCATGTTCTTGATCTTTGTTCTTAAACTTTAGATTTTACTTCTTTTGGTAGATAAAATCTGCATAATAATCTATGTTAACATGTTTTCCTCCATTTCCCCCTTTCTTATGATAAGGAATCACAATTTACTATCATTTTATATCTATTTACAATTTATCACATTTTTGGATATTTGAAGCAATTCAAATTGTTCCATGTGTCATTTCTCTTGATTCCCCCTTCTTTTCATCTCTACATTGGATAAAATAGGGTCAAAGTCAAGATAACACTTCTATTTTCACTTGGATTTATGAGACTCTTAGACACCATGATATTTGAAGTTCTCTCTCTTATCATCCTTGTCATAATTTTTCAAATGAAATTTATCTTTAGCACCCATGTTTGGTTTTCCAAATCTATATGGAGAAGAAATCTAGAAAAATCCATCAAATTAAAGTTAAATCCAAATCATTTGAAAGCAAAAGGTAAGGATATATAAAAGGCAACATATTAATCTCAAAAGTTAAATTCACACTAAAATACATTATTACAATCACATCTCCTATTTCCAATCAAATCTCAAACTCCACAATTGGCTTTACATAGAGCTGAAGTCCTTTGGGTAGGGTAGGCTAGTAAATTGGAATAGGGGAATTCAAAAAGCTTTATGGTGCTACCTACTTTATCATGCAAGTACCCAATCCTCGTAGTAGACTGATGGCTCTATAATGGCTCTTGAAGAGTGGGGAACACATCATGGGGAAGTAGGTCCATTTTAATTTTTCATGCATATAGCCTTCAAGGGATGATATATACTCCATTTGTTTACCCAAGACTTGTGTCACTAAGAGAAGTTCTTCATAGTTCTTAAGGTTGAAATTCCTCTTGTTTTGACAAACCTCATTTGAGTGTCTTGACTTTTATACATAGTTCTCTCTACCTTAGTCTTTCCTTCATTCTCCCCTCCAGCCATTTCATTTCCCCCCTTGATAGATAAATTGTGATTCCAAATCTATTTTTCCTTCTTTAAATTCCTTTTTTTTCATCTCTTAAAAACATGCTAGCACTACTTCATTTCAATTTTATCTATCTTTAGATTAAAAAATATGTTTGAAAAACTTTGGACCATTTTCTTTATATCATTTTACATTTACTAAACTCATTTTACTTTCCTTTTATCATTTATCATTATTTTATTATCTTACTATTATAGACACCTAAGTTCATACCCTTTTTCCATAATTGAGTGAGATGTGGTTTCTTACTTCTCACTTGACAATGTTGCTTTCCCTTTTATGCATATTTTTTTTCATTGATGATTGAGATGTGGATTGTTACTACTTATTGATCAATGTTGTTTTACCATTTTGTATTTTTAGTTAGTCTTTTTAAAATTTATTTTCATTTTTGTTTTACCATCCTATTTGGCATGTATCCATGGTTTGATTTGGTGAGTTTGCCTTTCGTACTTTAAGGATAGCTTGTTTGAATTTTTTAGTCTTTAGTAGCCTTGGCTTTTTGATTACCTGATTTACTCTTATTATTTGACTTGGTCATTTGGTCTAACATAACACCTATCACCCCAGCTTGCCAAATTTCCCAAGTAAGTCCCATCCTTATAGTACCAGCTATCTTGGATTTTCTTATATTTATTTATTTTTTCTCTTTAGTTTTGCATATTGGGTTTATCGAAAGCAGTCTCTGTACCCTACACAATCAAAACTAACAACATAATAGAAAACCATCCCATAATAAAAAGTAAGTCAATGTATGCATTTCATTTAATTTTTATTTATTTAATTTTTAGTTTAGTTTTCCTTTCAATCATTTACTTTCAGTTATTTTATGCTTTTAAAATACAACATTTTTTAGCATCAACATTGTGTGTGTCCTTATGTTATTTCTCAAAGCACCATCCCTATTTAAACCTAGTGACACATGATGAGATTCAAGTGGGTAATATGTATACACATAATATTTTTTAAATTTTATTGATTATTGATGCTTTATATCTTGCAGGACCCTATAAAGACTCAATCTCTTTAAGTGCATGCCCTAAGGGGTGCATCAAGAAAGAGGTGGGTAGACCTTTGGTGCTTCACAGGATTATTTTCCCTTTTTTCCATATTATTACCAATAAAAATAGTTCCTAAAACTTTCCTAAGTTTTTTTCCTTTCTTGCACAATGTTCTAGTATTTTTTTTCTTTCTATCCTTTATTTCCTTACTTGACACCCTTTTGACCTATTTAGCATACTATGTTAACCTGTTTAGCATTCTTGTCTTTTTCCTCTTTCTATCCTTCATTTCCTTATTTGGCACCATTTTGACCTATGCAACATACTAGGTTGATTTAGTCTATCAGTATAGTTTGTAGATATTTTCTCTCTTTTTGTTTGTTAGTCTCCCAACTGACCTAACACAGATCTAGTGATTTAGCCTGAAAATGTTCTAGGTCAATTGGGTCAACCTAGCATAGCCAAAATTCTCAAACAATTTTATGGTAAGATAATCCTATAAAGGTCATTATTCATATATGAAGTTAAGAGTTATTCACTCATGATTCTTCACAATATACTCTTTCACCATTCTAATTGAGGAGACTTGGCTTAGTTTCTTATTTTGGAGATTCTAGTCTTGTGGATAGTTTTTGGATGCTCTAGCCTAACAAAGTGATCCTTAGAAACCTAAAAAACCTATTTTTAATCCCCTTTGTCCAAGGGAGAGATTGAGTCTCGATGGGTTCACATTTAGGTAAGTATATTCTTTATCCTCCTATCTTTTAGTATATAGAAGTATCATAAGTGTTGGCTCAAATAATATTACTCTTCATATTATATGTATTAGGGTGTTACTCATACTTACTTTATTTGAAGTTCCTTATACATGTTTTGATTTCTTTACTTTACTAACCCCCACTTTGTGCCACAAGATTTGGTGTACACTAGATTAGATTCACTTTTCTTGTTATTAGATTAGTGAAATATTAAATCATAGGACTCTTTTAGGGTTTTTATGTGATTGTGTTAGACTATAGGCTTTAGAACCCTATCTCACATGGTGTGTTATGACAAGTGATCCCCTAATTAGGTATAGTAGATCATCACATTGGTCAAAATATTGCTTAACAATTATATGATCCCAAATTAGAAGTGTAGGTGTGCTTTATCCCATCTGATCTAGGATTTATTTATGGACATGAAGCATCTTCGATTGCATACAACATCCATAGCCATGATAGAGATACCTTTGGATCCTTCTCATCTCATTCCAGTATTTTTTTCTTGTGATCATGATGCATGGTACATTGACATCATTTCATCATGTGAGCCTTTTGTTTTCCTTTAGATTTTATTTTGCTCTTTTGAATCCATTGGTTATATCATATTTTGTTTTATCTCGCTCTTACTTTATTCTTGAATGGAAAAGAGAATATATGAAACCCAAGTGATATGGTATAATTATAAAACAAATCATTACTAAAACATCCCTACTAGCCACATCTATTCCTAGAAATATCATTTATAATACGTATTCAATATGTTAAATGCATTTGATCCAATAAAATAAGAAAACTTTCTAAATTTGTATGAAGTACTTTGAGAGCAACTTCCAAACGCTTGGTGTAAAAATTATTCAATTGTGACATGATTATAAATAATCAAGATTTTAATTTTCCCCTTTACATAAGTTAGAAGCTCAGTTGGTTTAGATTTTAACTTGGTTATAGTCAGATCAAACAAAATTCCAATTGTTAGAGAAATAAAAGAACAACTAATCTAAGAAAGTACTGAAATCTAATCTATGAAAGAAAAAATACTTAAATCATGAAAGATTACTCTAGAAAGTATGAAACTAGTTTATGAAAGCAATAAATATAGTCTATGAAACTAGGGAACTATTATATGAAAGTAAGAAATATAATATAACCCTACAACTACATTCATTTGTGCATCATCACTCAGTAACATCAGCTGATGGTATAGCCCTAAAGTATTACTTTAAGAACTATCCATTTATTGGATATGTAAGCTCATTACCTTTGATGTCTTTCAAATTAAATGTGTTATTACGCATGATCTCTAAAATCTAGTATGGTCCAATCCGTAATGGGGAAAACTTGTCATGTTATCCTTTCTTCTCATAGGATTTATCCCAAAGTAATAGTAGATCTAAAATCATGAATGATTTGAGTTTTACTCTCTTATCAAACAACCTCTTGACCATGTATTAGTGTTTATTGAATGTTTTTAAGGCCTTAGTCCTTCAATCATGATTCTAATTTATCACTTGATTCCATGTAGTGCTACACAAATTGATAAGTGGGTAGCTTTAGCATAATTAGGAATACAAGATTGGATCCATAAACCATTAGATAGGGTGAAGCTTTAAGGTATTTCTTGTTTCTAGTTTGGCCTACCAAAGAGCATACTTCAATAAATTGTGCCAGTCCTTAGTCTTGTCTCTAGCTAACATCTTAATTTCATTGTTCAAATTATTGTTCATTGATTCTAGTAGTCTATTTTATTGAGGGTAATGGTTAGAAGCTAATTTGATGATGATATTGGTATCGTGTGCCCACTCAATAAATTATGCTAATATAAAAGCCAACTTATTATCATAAAATAGATAAATAGGCATTCCAAATCTATTTGTTATGTGTTCCTCCAAGACTTGAATCACATCTTATACTCTATAATTATTTATGGCTATGGCCTTGGTCCATTTGGTGCAATAATATATAGTAGTAAGCAAAAATTTATGGCCTATTGAGGAATTTGGGTTGATGATACCAATGAAGTCTAAACCCCATTGGGTGAATGGCCTTCCTTCAAGAACTAGTTTTAAAGGCATTATTGCATGTAATTCTATTTTGGCTAAAGATTAGCATTCATGGCATATTCTCACATAAGTATGAGCATATTTTAAAATTGTTGGCCAATAATATCCCATTCTTAAGATCTTATGGGTTGTGTTATTCCTAGAAGGATGACCACTACCTATATTTTGATGCAAGTTCTATAATATTTCTTTAGTTTCCTCTATAGATACACACCTGAGGTAAATGCCTTCAATAACTTCTTCTGTGCAGGAATCACTTCTTGGACATGTAATAAGCATCTTTGAGCCTCAAAGATCTTCTTCTCTCTCTCTCTATTAAGCTATAAGTAACAAGTTCATGTAAGTAAATATTATATTAAGTCAATATAACATTTTACTTTAGATAATTGAGCTTTATATACCTCTTAAAATATGATGCATAGATTTGGTTCAGTCATAAGCTGAATAATGCCTTTCCTTTGAATGATCTTTATAGGCTTGATCTCTATGTTGAATTCTTATAGCTTATCCATCTATTTACCTCATCATTATCCTAGCTCATTTTGTGATAGGGTGAGCTTGAAAGTAGGATCAAGCATGATGGTAATGACTTTATTCCTTAATATATAGTGCCAAAAACTTCACTAATTTGACAAGGGAAAAAATCTATCTATCAATCATGGAATGCATGAGATCTACATCCTTTAGATTCATGATCATGAACATTATTAGATGCTCACTCTCATCCTTATTTTGTGTGATGACAACAAAAATAAAATGCTCTAAAAAAATGAGTATAGGTATAAATCTTTCATAAAATCTAGATTGATCAACACTAGAGTCTATGATATTGTGTCTTTAATATCTTGTAAGGACTTTTAGGATTCAACTATCCATTTTATTTTGGCATCTTACTTGAGCATGTTCAAGGGTCTGATAATCTTTGTAAATCCTAAAATGAACTTCCTTACGAAGTTAATATTTTTGAACAATGATTTGAGCTCCTTCTTACAATTTGGTGGTTGAATTTTTGAAATCACCTAATTCTGTCTAGATTAATGGTGATCCCATACATGGTGATGATGTGCCCAAAAATATTGACTTTAGTCACTCCAAATGTGCTCTTATTTGGGTTTAATGAAATATCAAACCTTATGTGTTCCTTACAATTCTTTAAAAATATCATAAGATCATCCATGTAGATAATTATACATTTTCCTATTAGTCCCTTGAAAGTGTGATCCATGACATGTTGAAAGGTCACTTTTGCATTTATTAGGCTGCATGGTATCCTCTTATATGTAGAAGTTTCCCACTTCATGGTGAAAACCATCTTCATTCTATCTTGAGATTGCAAAAATACCTGATTGTAACCTAAAAATACATCTAGGAAGGGCATCATTTTAGAACCACTTACTATTTATATTACTTCATTTAGAGAAGTTAGAGGATAATTGTCTTTTTTAAAAACCTTGTTTAATTTTTTGAAATCCACACATAATCTAATCTCATTGTTCATATTTATTATTGGGACCAAATTGGCCACTTAGGTTGAATGTCAAACTAGGAAGATGATTTTTTTATTTAAAATCTTCCCCACTACTCTTTGAATGAGAGAATCTATGATAGGATTGATTAGTCTCTAACTCTGTCTGAATGGTCTATGATTTGGCTTTAATGGAATCATGTGAGTGATGACATAAGGGTCATAAACTTTTAGATCTTCATATTTATAGGCAATGATGTCCCTATATTGAGAAATTAAATCCTTCACTTATTACCTCTCTTTTTGGATACAACTAAGACCAATATTAACATAACATGGGTTATGCTCATCTCCTATATTTTCCTTTTTGAAGTCTAATTCATTGACCTTTAGATGTCTTAGTTGTTGTGCCTAAGGATATATGTTAAATGGTATCTCTAAGGAGACCAATATAATTAGAATTAAATTCTCTTTGAGCTGAAAAATGCCTTCTTTGTCTGATTCTTATTGATAGTGGTGATTAATGTCCTTATCATTGATGATTTGGGATTTAAATTCCCTTAAATTGGTTAAAAGCTAGATAATCTATTGGTCATCATCAGAGACCTAGAAATTTTTTACATTATTTGAAACAAAGGGGCATGATACCAATTCAATAGAGAAATTATTTACCTTAGATTCCTATTGTAGCTCTATATTAGTAGTAGTAGCAACTAATGAATCAACAATCTATTTTTTCTCTCTAGGAAGTGATACTATGTTGAAAGCTTTAAAGCTTTAAATCAGGTCCCATGTTTTGTGCTTGTATCTCTTCAAATAGGATAACTTACATTCATATTTATTATTAACTTGATTGACCACTAGTGATGAGTCACCAAGTATTGATATCTGCTTCACATTATTTTTGAGTGGAAATTCTAGCCCTAGAAATAAAACCTCATACTCAACTCTATTATTAGTATATATAAATTACAATTTATATGCTACCAAAAATTTATTACCTTGTGGATTAATCATATTGATTCTAATACTTTATCCTTGTTTGGATCTAGCACCATCTATGTGTAGATTCCATAACTGATTGGAACCTTCAAGTTTTGGCTTGTGTACTTGATTCTGTGTAGTAAAATTATAAATACCAAGGGTGGGAGACTCATACTTTACCTCTTCATTTTTGACATTATACTCTTTAATTGGATATATCATTCTTATCTCTCTATCAATTTTGATTTGATTTCAACTCCTTTCCATGCTAGCCATATATGATAAAATTTTATAGAGAGATACCCATTAAGTGTTTTGTACCAATCCCTACTTAGTAGCATCTTGTAGCCTTCAAGGATGTCTACCACTAGAATATCAATAGTCATTTAGAATCTTAGCTCAGATGCTAATTGAATGCACACATTATTTAATTCTCTAAATATTAGGACCATTATCTTATCCAATTGAGAAACTATCCTCTTTAAAGGGCTTGGAGTCAAACCAATCTTTTTAGATATGGATGTAGGTATGATGGTTATATATGCTCTAGAATCAAATAAACAACTATGAATGTTATTACTAAATGCCCAAATAGTCAGTAAGAAGGGTGGAACTACTAGTTTTCTCTTATAACATTAGTGTTAGATGCTTTCAAATTATCTATGGATGCTTTCAATTTCTCCATAGGTGCCTTTCCAGTAATGGACTTATAGAGTAGCTCCTTTTGTTTAGTAATTTGAGATAACTCATGAAGATTTATATTTGCCTTGATCTTATTCATATCCTCAATAATATTATATCCTATTTTTCTCAAATTTTCCTTGATTTTCTACTAATCATTCCCATTTTGAGGGGGAAGATTATTATCTACTTTAGGATTAGGAGGAATCATCATGGTATTTGGAGGAGTCGATGTTGTAAGTGACTTCTTATTCATTGAATTATATACACCTCTTTGAAACTACTAGAAAGCATGAACTTCATCCATGTTATCCTTTGGATTATTATCATCTTCAACTAAAAAAGGAAACTCACGAGTTTCAAAGAACATGGTAGTGCTAGAAGAGCTAAGATATGGATGATTCTTAGGTATATTATGTATTTGATCTTGTCTAACTATCTCTCTTTGAAATTTTCAAATGCTAAAAAAAATTTAATGCAGTTGAGCTCACCATGCTCAAAAGTGTTATGAATTCTACACCAATTGGGAAGATACACATTTACTATGTTGATTCTTAGAAGTTTTCTAGGTTGTTCAAGCTTGTTGAATAGTCTATTATATCTCTAGAATCTATTATTCTAATTTCCATTTGGGTGATTTTCATTTCCCATCTTCCTTTGCATATTCAAGAAATCACTTCTCAAATTTTGAAGCATCTTCTAAAAAAAAATAGTTCTACCTTGGTAGAATTCATACCTTGTAAAATAGGAGTAGGAAGTGTATCAACTTATTTTTTCTACTAGTAACCATTGCCAATTACATGTTTGCTCAAGTAGCCAAAATTTGGCTATGTTGTTTGTGTTAGTGGAGGTAGTGTGTATAATTGGTTCTAATTAAATGTCGAGACATTTTAACTTGCATGTGGAACTATATTTAGTGTTAGAAAACCATTATTGACATTAGGCACTCCAAGGGTGTGAGGATTGAGAAATTTATCTATGGTGATAGCCTCTTCCAATGCTAACTAACACCAAAATGTTATCCATTATTGATCTTCTCAATAACATAGTAGTGATAGGGTTCAAAGATTTCTTATATATTTCCAATGCTAATACCACCTCTATTTTATCTCTTGGGGTTAACCAGTTGTATCTTCTACCATCTTACATTGAAAGCATTGATGAGAGCATTAGGTTCCCTCTTCATGATAGTGATGTGATGGTATACTAAACTAGGACAGGTGACCTATGTAAATTATGCAAGAAAATTTGCTTGACATTCATCTCAAGAAGTGATAGATTTTTTCATTAGATTTAAATACCAATCATAAGTAAAATCCATCTAAGTAAAAGGTAATAATTTGCATGGAACATCCTCATCTATGACATTAATTAATCTTAGTGCAACTTTAACTAATTTGATATAGTCCTTTATTGTCCTAACTCCTAAAGGAGAAATGGCAAGTACATTTTAGGATTTTGAGGTAAATCATGTACATCTCATAGGATAGTGATAGAAAATCCAAATAACCAAGGCTATTGCTGAGCCATTGGTTAATTAATAGGTAAAGGGTTCCTTATAATCAATGGGTTCACAACTAGAGGGGGTTTTTCTGAATTGGGGCTATTAGCATAATTCTAGGTCTATTATGATTTTTCAATGGTGAGACTAATCAAGCATCCTAGTAATTAAATTTGGTCACTCTATTGGGTGACTCTAGTGTAACTCTATGTGAAGGATAACTATTACTATTGGAGGTTCTTCTCTTATTCTAGCACTAGTTAACTATTGGTATGGGTTTTATACACACCATAACTATAATGAGGTAGCATCTAATGTTTTAGGATATCAATGGAGGTAAAATCCATTCCAAGGCATGAGTTGTAGGTATATAGTTTATTTCAACCTATTGATCGAATAGTGGGTAGGGCACATAGGTTGTTGATAAGATTTTTTGGATGGAGGTGTGGTTCCTAATAAGGGGTAGTGAATCTCTACATGAGTTAGATGGACAACTAGCTTCTAATCTGTAGTGGGTAGATATCAAGACAAACTCAAAAAGGAATGGAAAGGTAAATCATAAAATAAAGATGATGTGGTTTTAAGGAAATACTCCACTGATTGCTTTCTTAAGGACATGTGATATTAGAACCTATTCCTATTTCTAGAAAAAAAATGCACACACATAATCAAACATAATAAATAAGTCTAAAGAGATAAAGATGTATAAAATTCACAAGCCTCAATAAAAGTTTACTCCTTTTAGGGAAACTATTGCACACCCTCAATTAGAATATTATGGCTTGGGCTAGTGAAGTATCTTAGGTAGCTATTGTACACACATAGAAAACTACATCCAATAAATCACTCATGCACAATCAAAATTATGAATCAATTTTAAATTGATTATATTTAACCAATATGTTTACCAATCCTTCAATAGTTTTTTCACACCTATATATTAGTACATCAATCAAAATAATAAAGAATTTATTTGTAGATTTTGTACACTAAATATTATTGAAACATATAGCCAAAGAAAGTAACAAATAAGTACATAAAAATTGGAAACAAAATACATAAGCACATTCACTGATGATTAAAACTAATGTTTCTCTTGTATTCAAATATTCTATAACAAAAATCCAAGTTAGATTATAATTATTTATATAGACTTGGGGAAGGGGTCGCCTCATCCTCCATGTTCATGCAAAGTCATTACATGTGATATTTAGAACAAGTAGTCATGAATATGGTCTAAAATTGAATAATAATCTATTTATAGTTTACCAATTTAATTTATCCTTTGATAAATCTATACAACATGTACATGTTTAAAAAGATATAAGTAAATTTTTATGATTATAGTTTGAACTGTATGCAAACTTTAAATAGATGCACCATTTATAAAAATTGCAAATGCCTCTTTTTATAGGTTGTGAGAATAACATGTTGATATTTTAGATTAGCCACCTTCAAATAAATTTCAAACATATGAATGAAGTACCAAGCTCACTTTACCCATGGTTTTTAGAACTAGTGGCACTATTGTTAGACATGACTAATTTTAACTATTGGTTGCATTCTCACCCATTATTTTCATATAATTTAGATCTTCACTTTTATATTCACCTTTTAACATAAGCATGTTCATACTCCTTATCTTAAATATGAGACCTAATGTATCATGATAGACACAGTCCAAAGATCTAAGTATTTTGTCCATAATCTCTAGCTAGCTTTCAAAATATGACACATGTCAACACTTGATTGAGTCTAAGATATTTGAAAAGTCCATGTAGGACTCACATCATTGATCCTTTACATGATGAAATTCATTCATGACACTTGGTATCTCTTTTCTAGTTCTAGGACATTTGAAAAGTCCATGTTGATCTTGCATCATCGATCATTTACACTACTTTAATGTAATTTGTTGAATATCTTATATTGGATCATTGACTCCTATATTATTGACACTTATCACTCCTTATTTTGATCTACTTCATATGTGTGCCACTTGATAGCTACTTAAGGCTCCGAAGTTCTATGTACTAGGTTATCTACTTCTTCCCTTGGGTCATTGGATCTATGTATTAGGCTTCCATGATGATGACACTTGTCACTCACATGTATCTTTGACATTTTAACTCACTCTCACATCATTCAATCAAATGGGATTGAGTGGACATGTATTGTAGGATTTTGATTTGAATCCAAATAGATAATTTATTAGATTAAGTTTGGCATTCACACGATCATCAAATGACATCCTCACGACCATCAATGACATCTACATGACTATCAAATTTAATTACATAAATTAGCCATTATTGAATTTAAATTTGGCATTCATGTGATCATCACATGATGTCTTCATCACCATCAAATTAAATCTACATGACTACCAAATTTAATCTTGGAAGTTTAACACATTGTTGATGTTAAATATGATGTTCGTACAACCATCAAATTTAATCTCATCAACTTGATAGGTTTTATTTCCTCAAAACTCCCTACTCTTGAAAGTATAAACCAAAAAAAGACTTAGCAAAATAATTTTATGAAATATGTAAAAAGGACCCTACATGAATATTTAATCATAAGGTCTTAGTATTAATAAAATAATATTAGGCTTGGACTAAAATATTGAATTAAGCTCAAATCATAATGAAATTTTCTCTAAGCAAAGGTGTCACTTGGTAATCTAGTATTTATTTTAGGGAAATTATTATGGGATAATTGTTGCAAGATTTTTGTGTGGGGGAATTGTTTTGAACAAAATGTATGTAAAAATTCTCCCAAGGGTCATTTTCATTAGACAAAATTTCCAAAAGAATGATTGAAGGGATGGTCTCTAAAAGGGGTGAAGGGTAAGATGTTTTGGATAAAATGTTCAAAGTAATTATGTTAGGGGAATTCTTTTAGACAAAGTGTTTTCAACAATTCTCCCAAAGGGGTCTTAATATCTAGGACAAAATGTCTAAAGGAATTGGTTAAAGGGTAAAAGTCTTGAGACAAAAGTCGTGAAGGGTAAGTCTCAAAGAGAAAAAGGTCCAAGATGAAGTCTCAAAGGGTAAAAGGTCACTTGAAAAAGCCCAAAAGGTATTTTTTCAAAATGTATAAAGAGTAGGTTCAAAAATTCCAAGGGACATGTGTCTTTTGGGGGAATTATTTCAGAACCTTTGCATCAAACAAAGTGTCTGAGATACAAATTTTGAAGGAATTGGTAGGGGAAAAAATTCCAAAAGGATAGGATCATAGGGAAAAATGATCGAGACAAAAGTCCCAAAAGGCATGGTCAAAAGGGATTAAGGGTCTACTTCATGGAAAAAATACCTAAAGGGTCTACTTCCTAAGGTAAATTTTGATGGGAAAGGGCCCTTACTAAAGTTTTGAAGGGTAACCACAAAATTCCTAAAGGGAACTTTCAAAATGCCAAAGGGAATGTTGAATTTTTTGAAGGAATATGTGTCCTTGATAAAAAAATTTGAAGGGTAAGTTAAAGGATAAGGGTCCTTTCAAAAGTCCTAAAGGATTTCAATCAGGGGAATTATTTTAGACAAAATATCCACAACAATTCTCTTGAAGGGTCAATTCTCTCAGACAAAATGTCTAAAGGAATCCTATTGGCTTGGAGAAAGTGTCTTGAATAAAATGTTTGAAGGAAAGGTTTTAAAAAGTAAAGGTTTAGGAAAAAATTCCCAAAGGATAGGTGCGAAGGGGCCTAAGGGCAATTACAAAAGTCCCAAAGGAATTTTTTTGGGTAAAATGGCTATAACAAAAAGGTGAAAGGACATATTTCACAAAGATCGAAGGGTAGGTTAACAAAGAAAGAGGGAAATTCAAAATTCCCAAAGGATCTTTTATATATAGCATAATCCCAAGGGTCCACTTCATAGGGAATTCATTGATGACAAATTATTGAAGTATATACTTCGTAAAGACTAAAGGGTAGGTTTAAAGGGTAAGTATAATTCTGTTGGGAAATGTTTGTTGGTAAGGTTGTCTATAAGAATAAGTCTAATTCAAAGAAATTGTTTTAGGGGAATTGTTATAGGGAAAATAATGCAAAGACCAAAATCCATCATAAAAAATGTTTACAACAATAAACCCAAAGACTAATTCATGTAGAAAAAAATTTTGAAGAGAAAAGCCCAAAAATATAAGCCCAAAAACATAAAGCCTGAAAAGACTCTTGAAGAAGGTTAGTCCATGAAAACATAAGTCCTAAACAATTAGTTCAAAGTAACAATCCTGATAAAACAAAAGATTTAGTCTATGAAAACACAATATCAATTTCATCTTGCCAAAGTATAAGAGGCCAAATCATGATATTTTACTATAATTTGCATAAACATGTAGAGGAGGCTCAAATCAAGACAATATTCTGAAAAATTGGGTCCCCAATTCTTCTAGGTAAAATGGGGTGTGTTAGGTATAATAACAACATTCTATCAGTCATCAAAGCTATTATCCACTTCACACAACCATTGGAAGCCATTTTCAAGATATTGCAAGCAATCTAATGATTCAAAATTTGAACATTAAATAATTCAAGTGCAAGTCCTATAATAGAGGCATAAAGAAGTAAAAAAGATGGTAAGCATGTTTTATTTATTCTAATTTGCCTCTTTTATTCATTCTTATTGTTGCCATTGAGTTTTAAGTTTTTATTACTAAGTTTGGTAATATTTTTCAAATCTAAAATTTGGTGCACATCTAGCTCACAAAGTGGACCATAACATGAATGATGATACTATTTAAAACTATTTGTTACTACTCTAAAATCTCCCCTTCAATATAAAGTTTGAATATTTTCCCCTAAAACTTTAGAATAATCCTTAAATCAACCAAAAAGGCAAGACTTTATTATAACTCCATTTGAAACACCTCAAATAACTACTAAATAAACTTGCCAAAAATTTCCTCATAACATTGATTCATCCAAGCCTCCCCAACCTCAAATGGATCATCCAATTCAACCAATTTTAACCCAACCCACCATCCCTTGAGTCTATAATAACTTAAGAATAAATTACCACCCTCTAAACCCATGAGCTTTGATCCTTCCAAACCTCCTCCAAAATGGGACAATCTTGATAAATTTTGCTAATGGCATGCTACTATAAGCCATCCTTATGAGTATTATCATGATCTTCACTAAGTTCTTCTTTATTCCTTACTTGGTCTACATTTCAATATTGATACTCTCACAAAACAATTTTATCATCACTATCTTCAAGCTTCTCAACTTTAATCTCAAGAACCACGATCACATCAACATCAACTACCTAATGATCAACAATAATTAACCCATACCTACACCTCATCCTCTAATGTTTTTCAAACCACAATTGATCCTTCTTCCTACACCAATAAAGAAAGGATAGTTAACATGAATAACTTTAAACATATCATTGCATCTAATTAACCTCAACCTCTCAAGTCACATGAACAACAATAATACCTAGTTCAAATGCCTACTACAAAGAATATCATACATGGTCCTCCTTTACCTCCTTTTCCTCTTCATACCTCTCATTCAAATCCTATGTCACATTCAACATCCCTAAAATCTAAAATACCAACACATTTACCTATCTCCAAATACACCTACTAAGCCAATGCAAATCATTCTAATGGTTAAATGTTACCTCACTCCAACTCACATGCTGGGGCATCTTGTGATGCCCATCCACACATCCCTTTAGACTTTGGGGCATCTTAAGATGTTTATCCCTACATACAATTACCCATTGGGGAATCTTATGATTCCCACTCTTATTTTGAAATGTATACTAACAACCAAATTCAGCTTCAAGAAACATTTTGAGACTTATAAACTTGCATTTCAAATGCTCATATTTGATATAAATGTTAGCATAGATCTTAATTTTTATTTTTGTCTCATGTTTCTTATTTTTGTTCACTTTACTTCTTTTACTCACACTTTACTCACATCATTTTTTCCTTTGGGCTTTTTGATTTTCTTACACATTACATTTTGTATTTGTTTTCAATTTTATCCTTATATATCTCTTTTATTTTTGTCTTTTTATGTCATTCTTTGCCTTAATAGATTTATGATTATTTTTCCCCTTATTTATCATTTACCTCTTTGGTATTCACCTTGTGAGTTGCATTGTAAGACCATAGATATGACCTAGAATTCCTTGCAATTTACCACATTAAAAAAATCTATAAATCACTTTTTGGGATGACTACTACTTGTATTAATGCTTGTACTAGATTTGTTATAGGTTAAGATGGCGTCTCTAGTGACATGACTATCATAACATATCCCCATCTATTTCATAACATTACTTTACTTTCTTATGATTAGCTATAAGCATATTCATAATTATATCACTTATTACATAGATGGATCTCTTATGATCCCCATATTTCCCTTATTTCCTTTCATTTTAGGCTCACATTGGTCAATTTTATGATTTCACACTTGCTTGTGGGTAAGTCTAGGAGTATTTAGACACCTTAGTCTTTAGGTATTTTTCTCTAGTGACCAAGTGTAATATCTCTTGTGTTTTTCATCTTTAGCACCCATGTATAGTCATTCCAAGTTCATATGGAGGAGGAATAGAAAAAATCCATCAAGAAAGTTAAAATACAAATCATTCGAAACAAAAGGAAATGATCCAAAAGGCAACATTAAAAATTCCAAAAGCCAAATCACAATAAAAGACATGATTCTAAACAAATATCCTTATTTTAGTTGAATATCAAACTCCATAGTTGGCCTCACAATAGATCTGAGTTCCATCAAGGTATGGTAGGCTAATAAATTAGAAAAGGAGAATAAAAAATCTTTTAGTGTTACCTTATTTCTCATGCAAGCACCTAATCTTCATAGTATACTGATGACTTTGTAAGGGATCTTAAGGAATGGGAAACACATTGTGAGAAGGTATGTCCATTTTAATTTTCATGCATATAACCTTCATGGGATGATCTATATGCTTCACTTGTTAGCCCAAGCTTTGTGTTCATTAGTCAAGATGTCCTAAGTCCTTGGTGTTGATAGTTATTAGTCTTTCTCACTTGATTAGTATGTTTAATTCTTGATAATAATGTTCACATCACCCATGTGGTGCCTCAAACTACTTATTTACATCATATTTTCCTTATCTTCCCCTTATTGTATATTACTTTTATCTTATCATAACTTTGATCACATCTACCTTACTATGCCTCTTGGTTTATAGTTTGTGAGTTGCACTATAAAACCTTGGATAGGACCAAGCCTTCCTCACAAACACCCTTACACCATTTTCTTACCAAACCATCTCAATATCATCCTAGTCATGTGATTAGGTGGTTGTGTTTTCTTACATTGTATCTTAGAACAAGAACTAAGTTTGATTTTTCATCTTTTAGAGCTTTTTTATTTTAATTTTTCCTTCATGTTCTTATTTTTTATAGACTTCACTTATCTTACATATGACATTTGGAATTATTACATGTTTATATTTATGCATGACTTATTCATGTTTGTATTACATCTTAACTTACATTTCATTTTCAATCATCCATATTTTTCTTCATGTTTGATTTGACATCCTTATCTTACATGGGGTTACTTTTCACTTTCTTACATATCTTTGTTAAATTTTTATTCATTAGTATTTCATTTTTCATTTGTGTTTTACATACTTCCCAATGTGATTTATTATGTTCTACATTCCTTTTTTCCATTTAAGTTTTACATTCTTCCTAATATGATTTAGTATGTTCTACATTCTTTTTTTCCATTTATGTTTTACACACTTTCCAATATGATTTATTGTGTTCTACAATCATTTTGTCATTCATTTAACTTAAATATTATAACATTTCCTTAACAATCCTAATTTTTAAATTTTCCTAAAGACCCTCATATCTTTATCTCTACTAACTCATTTTTCACTACTATATGCCTATATTCCAAACATTTCAATTTTTTGATCCTTTTTGCACTAATCTCTATAGGTTCACCTAATGTTATTCGCATTAGACACATTAAATTATATCACAATATCCTTATTTATCTATATCACTAAGTTAAGGAAAGGTCTATGTTTTTAAATTGTATCCTTTCATTTAACTTATTTGCTCCTTGCTACATTTTACATAGCATCAACATTATGTGTCATCATGTTCTATTCCCTAATCACCATCACATGTTCCACTTACATGAAATTTGATGAGATTTGAGTGGGGAATATGTATAGACATATTATTTTCAAACTTTTATCACTTACTAACACTCTTTATCTTGCAAGAACCCATTGAGTCTTAATTTCTCTAAGTGCACACCTTAAGGGGTATATTGAGAAAGGGCTGGGTAGACCATTGGTGCTTTATAGGATTATTATCTCTTTTTCCACTTGTTATCTAAACACTTGTCTTCTAAAAACATTATCCTTAAACTTGTTATTATCTATTTCACACTCCTTAATCATTTCCTACCATTTGTCCCCCTTTTCCTAACCTTAGCCCCTTTTTGATTGTTTACTATACTAGGTCGACTAGGTCAACCCTATATAATTTTGGATGAATCCACTTAGGGTCTAGGTAAGATATTGGTTGACCTAGCCTATGACCTAGTGAACTCTTGTCCAAAAAATTTCTAGGTTGACTGGGTCAACCATGTTGGCCAAAACTTTTAGGTCTTAGGGTTAAATCCACCTATATATACAAGATCGTTTCATCATTATTTAGAGAAGAAAATAATAATTAAGAGTTATTTTGCATCTAGTTATCCACCATTCTACTTGAGGAGAAAGATTAGGGTTTCATACTTTCTTTGGAGATACAGATCTTGTCTTATGGATAAGTCTTTTGGATGTATTGATAGGTTATGTATCTTAGAGCTTATTTTTCCTTTTCATCCTTACATACCACCACCTATTGCAAAGTACCTTGGCCAAGGGATAGATTGAGGCTTGATAGATTCATCTTTAGAGGTAAGTATTCCTAAAATTGTTTCTTCTTTATAAGAATATATCAATAATCATTTGTACTTATATTCCATGCATTAGAATTTTGTATACATTTATGTGAGTATATTTCTATTATGAATGTTTAGTTTTATTGTTTCTAACTCCCAATATGTGACACAAGTTCTAGCAAGAACTAGATTATATTTTACTTTACTTGTTCTTAGTTTAGTGAGATATATGAAAAAAAAACTCTCTTAGGGTTATTGTGTGATTGTGCTTAATTGGAGGCTTTATAACCCTCCCTAACATTATGTATTATTATAAGAGATCCCCTAATCATGTCTAATAAATCCAAATATTGGTCATGTTTCTGATTATCTAACGTATCCCCAATTAGAAGTGTATGGTATGATTTATATTCTCTAAGTTAGGATTGATTTATAGACATTATGCATTTATGATTGCATACAATCCCAAGCTATAAGTTGAGAATGATATAAATGAAGAAGATTATGTTAGTTAATTGGGGTAATGGTACATGTTATAGCCCAAATTTTCACCCTATATATAATTCAATCATATCTTCTCATATTTTGGATAACATGGAACTATCTCTCCATATAGGCAAGTTGATACAAGAGATACATCTCTATATTATAGGGTAGCTCCCCTAATCTAATTACTTAGGCTCACACACTACACTAGACTAATCACTTGTTGGGAGTGACAAGGGAAGAATAAAAAATGAAATTAAATTACACTAATGGAGGTGATACACTAAGGATATCACCACAAACATACTTGAATTTTCACTAATAAAATAGATTGTTAAAACTGATCTCAACTCAAGATTATTCCAGCATATGTGTTTCTACATGGAAGCAAATTATTGTGCATTTACAAAGATGGGTAAATATAAGATCTAATCTCAAACACTAATAGTCTATCTTCACATTTAAAAAACATCTAACAAATAGTTACCCTTCATGAGACCTATTAGAAGAAGTATTAATCACACAATGCATACAAGATTAGAATGGAAGCAAGGAGAAATAATCATCGCTTGCATCCAAATAGACTACTTGACATACTTAGGAAATAATTTTATAGACTAAACCATATTGAGAAACCTTTATTCAAAGGAAAACAAGATGTCAAACTATTACTTCTTCATACATATTATGGATATTTTACAATGCCAAAATAGCTTCAATATATAGAGCATAGAAGAGGAGAAGAAAGAGTGACATTGAAGAGTCACCATGACAAGTGTCAAGTATTGAAGACTAGTTATATTGCAAGAGGACTTAGATAAAATATCATGAAATTCTCTTAGATAAGTGTCCATCTTAAACATGACATCTTCTTAAAGTTGGCATAGGGACACTTCATATCCTTCTTGAAATTGATTTCTTGATGAGGAGTCCAATTAACTACTTAAAACCACCTTGGAATTCATTGACACATGTGACCTAACTTGAGAAGGTGGAAACATTATTGGTTTAATTCATTATACACTTATCCAACTAATTATCTTCCGCTTGCCACTTGTTTTTACTTCCTTACAATCTCTCATTAGCTTTTTAAGCCTCAATTACCACACTTATCACTATGGTTATTTTCACACACTCATGGAGATTCATTGAATAGATGTGAGACAACTTATAAATATATCTTTGTCATTTGGTATATCATATAGACTTTAATGATATTGAAAATCACACTTCTCACAATCAACTTAGTAGTCATCTTGTTTCTCATTGTTTTGTCCAAGACTACCCACAATAACCAACTTAGAAGAGGGGTTTCCATGTATTACTAAGGTGATAATGAGGTATGATGATTCAAAATACATCTCTACACACCTTCCACAATGACTTTCACTTGTCTATTCCTTCCTGCATCTTCAAATTATCTCAAATATTATAGAAAATATAAAATTTAGCTTATCTGTAAAAGTGATTGTACATAACAATTGAGTGGAAAGGAGCATGAGAGAGTGTCAAGTAGGTAAAAATCATTTTTTAGGCCAATTGGCCCCTTATATATGTGTTTATATTCATTTTTTCCTCTTCAGGATCTTATGAGGGTTTTAAGTCATTTAGGGTATTAATAATGATTCATAAAGGTTAAGCCCTTAACCTTTAAACCAATGCCACTAGTTTTTATTTCATGACTTTCCTCAACTATCCCTAAGTTCTTGAGACACCATGAATCTTATTCATAAAAATTTGAGTGAAATAATATGGCCCTCAAGTTCTTATTGTGCATTATGGACAGCCATCTAACAAATTGAGGCCAATGATGGCCAATCTAGGTTGTTCTCTAAAAACAAATGAGTCTCGTCAACTCTCAATTCTCCCATGAAGGATCTCATATTTTTTGGGGAGATCATATGATCTTATGAGTGAATTGTGGAAGCTTGAGGTTCATGTCCAGTTCTTAGGCCTAATAGGCATAAACTAGTTTTCTAAATATGTGACCACTTATTAGTGGTGAAAGTATATATAAGACCTTATCAACACTAATTTATCTAAAATTTAATCATATACATAATCCCATAGTCACTCAATACTCTTCCATTTATCCTTTCACCATCAATGTACTAGATTTGTAGGTTATGTTACTCATGGAGTGCCTCAAGTTTTAGATAAAATAGAGAGCACCTCTTCATTTAGTTTGACTTAAAAGAAACCATGGAGGTATTTATAAATTCATGATGACATTTTGAATCAAGTTTCAAATCCTAACCATGATTCAATAGGTCTCAAGCATCAAATTATCTCATGACTGGCTTCTAGGCTTGTGACTATGTGTAGGGTTTTAACAAGGCTTAAGAACCTTTAGCTATGACTTTATTTGTTCATGCTTGCCTCTAGGAATCACATGGAAGTATGATGTTATCACTTTGAGAGTGATTTCATCATGGTCACCTCTATCTTTCACCTTTTTATCAACCAAACTTACATTCTTGATTAACTTAGGCTAGTTTACAGTCCTCATTTCAAATTGTAGGTGTAAATTTAGAAATATAAGGGATTATTATAGGTGGTGATATATTCTTGAGCACTATGTTTCTAATGTTGTTTCCTCTTAAGGTCACTAGTACCATCTTACAACTAGATGGATTTATTTATACCTTCACATGTTAGAATCTCTCCATCACCAATGCACTATAGTTGTACAAGTTACATTTCTCCAAGTTCATTTTGGCCTAATAGAATTGTAGTTCTCGGAGTGTTTCCACCAAAAACTTGACTAAGCTGAAACCTATTCAACCATCAATCTCTCTTCACCTAGCAACTTCCTCTTATGTCAAGATGTGACCTTTAGGCCAAAGATGTAAGAAAGAATCCATTAGGATTACACAAACCTCATAAACATCCACCATTAAATTACATTGTCTGGAGAAAAATCTATTTTTGAAGATGTTAAGGTAAATCATCCTATTTACAACTTTATTTAATTCTAAGAAAATAGAGGTGGTTATGGTGTTTATTATTTAACCCATATTGGAATGTCACCCTCTATAACTTATTTAATACAAACCCTCAATGGAAAATCTAACCAACATGCTCTAAGGGTTTAAAAATCAATATATTATCTTTGACCTAAAGCCAGTCACAAGAGGGAAAACTCTACAACTTTGAAAACATTATTCTTACCTTTCAATGTTGTTCACTTATAGCACAAGAGAGTGATCCTACTTATATTCCATTGTCATAGAAGCCAAAAAAAATGAATTCAACATGAAAAGGGTGAACATGCTTCATAATTCTACATACACTACTTCATTCACATAAACTAATTTCTAATATGAAACCAAATGAGGAAAACTGGGTGATTCAAATTGTATAAGCAGTTTGAAGGTGCTAAAAATATCAATGATGGTTCATATAGCACATTACACCATTTTTTAAACTATGACCATGACATGGAATCTCATAAGGACTACTAACATCCCCCAAGTTACTCATTCCAACTCTTCTTCTCTTATCCATACCAAATGAAAACTACTGACCATTTTAAAGATGTCCAAAGGAATTGTTGGCCATTTTTTGGCCCACATACCAAGCTTATGCCTAGATGAATAAGCTTTGTAAAATTATAAATCTTGAAGGTCAAAAAATAGTTTTTTGAAAAGGTCTAGAAGGGATTACATACCTTGTAAAATCTAAATATAAAGCCTTTTGGACTAAGTCTTTACTTTGGATTTCTTTCGACCTTCTCATTGCTAAGATAGTTTCATTGAAGACCTTTTTTTGGATAAGTGTTAAATTATTTTAGACAAGTTATCTAAGACAAATTTTGTATATGGATAATTCTTTCAGACAAAATGTCTAAAGTAAAAGACAAAGACTGAATTATTTCAAGGAAATTCTTCCACAAAAATTTCCTTGAAGACCTATTTCTTTTAAGATATTTATTTTGGGCCTTTTGGGATAAGTATCAAGAATTGTTTTAGACATTTTGTTTGAAACAAAAGGACCAAAGGATTTTTCTCTCAGGAAGTGTACCAAGAAAAAGTTCCCAAGGATATTTTTTTCAAAGTGAAGTGGCTAAGACAATTTTCTTGAAGGGGTACTCTCAAGAAAATGGTCTGATACAAAAAAAACCTGAGGGCATTTTCAATTCTTTCGAAGGGCACTTTCAAGATGCCAAAGGCCACTTGAATTTTTATTAAGAGAATTTCCAAAGGCAAAAATGTTCTTTTCAAAACTCCAAAGGGTATTTTTCTTAGGGAAATAGCCTAGTTCATTATTTTTGAAGGATTTGTTTCTCAGGCAAATCGTCCATTACAAAGTTATGATGGTCCAAAACAGAAAAGTCGAAAGGTTTTTCTCAAAGTAGATGGCCCATTTCCAAGTTTAAAAAGGAATTAAGTAGATTTTAAAAAGGCATTTACAAAAGGAAAGGATAAAAACAAATTCAAAAGAATTAGTTTGAAGTAAAAAAGCTAAAGGAATTTTAAAGTAAAGGACACATTTCCTTCTAGAAAATTGTCTGAGACAATTTTTCTAAACGTAGATTTCTTTCAAAACTTTTGTCATGAAGAAAAAGACCTTTTCAAAAATGCTAAAGGGTCCATTTAAAAATCTGAAGGTTTCTTTCCAAAAAGGAAAAGGTTTTATTTACAAAGTTCAAAGGGTACTTTCCCTTCAGAATAAGGCACTTTTCAATGTTTTGAAGGGTACTTTCCCTTCAAAAAAGGGCACTTAGCAAAAGGCCAAAGGAAATTGTTTGGGGAAAAGTTTGAAGACATGTTTTCCTTCAGACAAAGTATCTATAGAAAATAATCCAAAGGAAACAACTAAAAATGATTAACTACATTCACACTAGTGTCAAATTTCAAGCTCAACAAATAGTTATTGGGATTCAAATATCCTATGATGGGCCTCATAAATGTCAAAATTTAAACCCCTACAAGTAGTCATTAGCATTAACAAGCCATCAAATGGGTCTCCAACCCATTAACAAAAGATGAGGAGGAATTCTCCTTTCAACTTTGATGACATGGTCTATAGCCTACATACAAGACATGCAAAGTGAAGGGGCACACCAAATTTTAAATGAAAATATCAAATCATTCACACTTATTAGATACATGAAGCTACCTTTGACATGGATCTATTAGTTCCAAAAAGGGACTTGAATGTAAATCAGACTTGAGTTGGACCAGACACATTAAAAGGGGAAGGTGTTTCCAATTAGGCTCTATAGAGGAAAAAATAGACCTTTTAAACCTAATAAAGATCAAAAGAAGCTATGCAATCTATGGACTTACATCAAAATAAGTGGATATAGGAAAACCAATATCCTTTGATTGGTTTTCCATTTATAAGAAGATCTATTTTAGGTTTCAATGTAAGATCTGGTAGATGTAATTAATGGAGAGGCCCTCATCCTTCGACATGGCCATCATCTCTGACAAATAACCACTCGATATAGAAGAAATGTGGCTCGGTCTAGATTCAAAGATATGGGGACTTAATCCTTATACATGTAGGACATACAAAGTGAAGGAGCACACCAAGTTTTTAATATGGAGATCAAATCATTCACACTTAGTGGAGATATGTAGCAACCTCTAACATGGCTCTCTCAGCTCCAAAGTGGGAGACTTGAATGCATGAGTGGATTGAGAAGATTTGAAGTGATCTTGGATAGTTTATCTCATGTTCAAGGTAGTTGCATGATTTGAATGCAAAAGAGCTAGAGGATAATATCAAGGATCTTAGTCATTATGACCCCCTCTCCTTCCTCTCACATAATCCCCCTCTTCTCTTATCCCTTTTTGCTATATATAGAAGATTTTGAGCCAGAAAATTGATCCATTGATTGGTGATAAATTTACTCTATCAAAATTGTTGTGTAACACTCTCTTGAAGAAATAAGATAAATTTTGATTCTAGTTTAGAGCAAAGTGTGCTTTATTAGGGTTTTAACTTGCAAAATATATGTCTCTTTTCATCATCTATGAATCCTCCATGGACCTTTCATTAATTATTTTGATTCCTTGCAGGTTGTGTGAAGTATTAGACATTTGTGCCTTCTTGAAGTGTCATAATTTTATAGTGTCTCATACAGACCTATTTATTTCTATCCTTCAAATTACAGGGTTTCCCTTCAACCTCCATGCAAATGCTTATGCTTTTGGTATTAAGATAGGATTAGGTTATTCTATATCTTCATTAAATTCATTATTATTCATTAAGGTTTCTAGGCTAAAAGTGCATCATTTAATATTTGGTGCATGACCATCCTTAGCTTACACTTCCCTTTCATGTTATCTTTCTCTACCTTTTCCTTAGTTAGTAGTAGATTATAGTATGGGAAGCAAGCCAAAGTGAAGCATCCAAAGAACTAGCCTCATTAAAAATCCTAGAGGTTCAACCTCAATATAGGATACCCATAGCTTGAGGTTGTTCTAATTTTGTAGATGGGAGTGAGAGAGCTTGAAAAAACTCTCCCAAAAGGGTGCAATTCTAGATCACAATAAGAATGATAGGAGAGAAAAACTAGTTTTTATAATTTTAGATCTATTAAATCCACCTACACCTATAAATGACCTATGGGCATCTCAATACACCTTCTTGAACCATGAACATGTTCCAAATGACTCATCCTAGTCTATACAACCATATGAAACTAACCTTTTACCAATGATCTTATTTATTTTACATTAAACCTACAAAATTTTAGTTTCAAAGCCTTTCTCTAACATGTGTTACATTATTATACTTTTTGACATTTGTCCTTTTGATGATATTCATGTATAATTCATTAAAATACCCAAAAGTGGCATAAAATGACATTAATAAAAATGGACAAGAGTGACAAAGATACAAACATATTATATGGCCTTACAGTTATGACTTGACCCCACTTAGGACCATGGTAACCATTTTCAAACCTAGGGGACCTTATGGATAGTTTGAACATGCAAGGGGTTGACCTAAATTTACCTAGGGTGAAATTTTTGTCAATATTTTAGTGATTTCTAGGTTTAGCATGTTTACTTTGCTAAGGTCCAGTTGCCTTCTCCTATCATTTGAAAATGGAGTCACCCATATACTATAATTGACATTGATATGCCTCTGAAAATACTCCAAACTCACACCAAACATAATAGGAAATAAATACACAAGATAGGACACCAAGACACACAATTGTGTTCTCTAATAACTTAGGGAAAACACATAAATAACTCAAAGGAAAACACACACATATTCTAATATGTACAAGACCTCAAAACATTTGAGGTGAAAGACAACGTATTCATTGCTTCAACTAGGGTCAAATACAATGCTTCTAGAATCACTTCTTCTTCATTAAAACAAACCATCATAGAATGAATGTTTGCATATAAAAACTAGCTTATGGAGGTAATCAAATGACTTACCTATTGGTAATTTGGTTGGTCAAGGCCAAATATCAACCCCTACAATCTAAAATGTTTTTTTGGTACCACTAATAGCCTCTTCAAGTGGTCTAAAATTCTATATTTTGGCCTAAAAGGACAAGTTTCCCTATTTACATGATAAAATTGGTCCCTAAAGGTCATAAATTTAGGCAAATCACCTTCAAATATATTCAAATTTATGTAATAACCTTAGTTTTAACATTTCATTCTTTAAAAAGGTGATTTCATGATAGTACAAGCCTTAAAAATACCCTAAATAACCCACATGTGGAAACTTAGGACCTATACAGATGTTAAAATATAATTTCTTGTTATAACACGTCCAAATACTTATGGAATCCTCTTCATGCATTAACTTTGGTAGTGATGAGATTACATTGGAATAAAAGGCAAGTTTTAGAGCCATTTTATGCAATTTTCATTGAGAAGTATGGATTCATATAGAATTTTGTATAATTGAAGCATGAAATAGGAGAATCAGGTCATGAAAAATATTTCATAAGAGTTTCATGGAAATTGGATGCAATACAGGTCCTAAACTGATCTCTTCCTTTCACTTTTCTTTTTTGTACATGGTGATAGGCTTGTAGGTTTAATGATGGTATAGACTGGAGAGATAAGGTAGAGATATAAATTTTTGGGAAAATAAAGTAGACTCAAAGGGATTATTAATGGATTAATTGGTTATATAATTTTTATTTTATCCATTATGAATCATCCATTTAAATTTAGGTTAATTTCTATAGTTTTGCATCTAGGAAGGCAACCATTTTTTTCAGTTTCTCCTCACCAAGGCATCATTTCAAGAAAATTCTAGTTTTTTAAATTTATTAGGAACCTAATATACTTTCCCATGACATTATATAGGTCCTTTTCACATGTTTTAGGGTCAAAAAAATGATCTTTGATAAGAATATTTTAATTCTATAGTTTACATACTTAAAGAGGAATTGATGGTCATGGAAAGAGAAGGCAACACCAAGTTTTCTTGAATTTGTGTTTATAGGGTCCCCTTCATGTTTTTTGTGTTCTCAAAGAAAAAAATTAGAATTTATACAAGTTTCATATCAAAATACCATTTATATATTCTCAAGCATTACCAAGAAAGCCCAATTTGGCATTATTTAAGATTTTCTAGCATCTTTTTAGGTTTTAGAAAAGTACTAGGTTTTGATTTGATCATCTTGTGCTCCTCTAATGGCCTTAAAATTGATATGGTGTGATAAGTATAGGCCTACATTTGAATATAATCCTTCAAGTTTCACTTGTCATGCTTACAAGTACTCTTTTCCACCTCCACCTCACTCACCCCCATATCACTATCATACTCAACCATCTTCCACTATGTTTATTCTTATTTCCACCCTCCATTCATGTGTTTTCATAATATTTCATCCTCATCACCCTTCCACCCATCTCTATTATATACATTCATTAAAAGAGAGAGATAAGTGTTGATAAAATACCATCACAAGCATGAAAAGGAGGTATGCAGACTTTGGAACATCATAATACAGTCATAAGAGAAGGTCTACAGTGAGGTCACATAGTCAAGTATTGGTCATGAAGGTACAATAAAGAATCAAGGTAAAAGATACCTTATTCAAGGTATAGTGAGATAAATAAATAAATTTTCGTGATAAAGTATGAGGATAAATCCATCATGGATGTGAGAGTAGGTGTTTGGACCTTGAAATTTGGCATATTTTCAATAAGATCACATACAACAAAAGGGGAACATAGTCATGTTTTCCATGAGGGACATTAATCAAATAATTATAATGAAGGTATCTATATATGATCTCTCTACAATGACATCATCAAGAAAATTAAGGGAGATTGTGAAGGATAAAATAATATTGAGTCTTATTTAAGATCTATATGTAGTTTTAGACCATAAAAAAGGTACCCTACAATAATATAGTAAAGATATAGCCTTTTTAAGCTTGATCTCATGGTATGGAGTTATAAATGAGGTTGAAAGGTAGTATTATAGTCCTTGTCATGTTATATATTAAATATTTTTTTAAAAACCATCTAAAATCATTTAAGAATCACATCTATGCACTTACAACCACCTATGAGAACACTTAAAATAAGTTTCAAGATCGAGAAGAATGAAACTACAGTCCAGTAGCTAGATAGTGTTTTAGGTATACATCAAGCTTTTTGAAACTTTCAAAGAGGGTTTTGTGTTTATAAATAATCATGATAGAGGGAAGATAAAAAATGGATATATTTAGTTCATGAAGATATAGGGATAAAGAACAAAACATGAACCTACAGGTTGCTCTTAAGGTCACAATTGAATGAAGTGATGAGGGTTTTTTTAAAGCTCAAAGGGACCTATTAAGGATCACTACCAATGCATGGTTATTCATGAGGATCATAAACCTCATTTTAGGGATTAAATAAAAAATGGGAATTTTTAAAATAATCATTATAAGGAAAATAAGCTAAAAGTAGACCTACAGTCCCTAAAAGGCACCTACAACCAACTAAAGACCCTACAATCAGCAAGCTAGACAATGCTATGGCAGAATATTAAAGGTTTACGACCTTAAAAGAAGGTTATTATTATAATAGGGGTTAATTTATCAAGTGAATGGAATTAGATAATTTATTTACTTTTTTACAAACTTTCATAGTCATCCCAAGGTCTGTCATAATCCATACACCTACCTACAAACAAGTATAGTGAAAAGAGGCTTGTCTTCAAGAAGAGATCATAGTGATATGTTATGAAATAGGTATGATTTTATAAAAAGGTGAATATATATGGTGGAATAATAGTCTTAATTACCTTTAAAATCAAGGATAACTATGTTCTTTACTATTCAATAACCTAGTCTTCACCTATAGTTGTTTGTGTAGGGTATCTTAAGATAGTCAAACGGAGTCTCAAGATGGTCATGATAGTCTAAGGGCATGGATTACATGGTGAATATATATGGGATACAAGTATTAAAATCATATAAAGAAATATCTTCAAGGTTTCATCTAATAAAATCCACTTACAGTCCATACAAGACCTCAATAGCATAACCTATAGTCATCTTAAGGCTAAAGGTCCTTCAAGCTAAGGTATAAGAGTAAGTAGTAGCAATTGAAGATTATCATTTAAAGTAGATTATACAAAAATAAAATGATGATTAATACTCATAAAAGGATATTAATAGTTTTAAAACCCTAATTAATTATTTCATTAAGAAAGACATCTTGAAACACCATGCTGCAATCATTATGGAAACATAGGCTCTCCTCTAAGATCTTTGAAATTGGTGACTAGAAAGAAAAGTTCTAAAGGAAGTTTCATATCCAATGAAAAGAGGTTTTAAAAATGGATTAATTCATTAAGGTCAAGGGAAAGTAATATAGAGTTTTCAAAGTCAAACCAAATTCAAGTCAACTACTAGCCACACCTACAGCTATACAAAGGTTCTAACACCAACATAATCATGTTATTCTCATGAAGGAATATGAGAAGTGTAGTGGTACATGTGATTCTATTGATAATTAAGGGGTATATTGAGGTAGTAAAGTATGAGTTAATTTTTCATAATATCATGATGAACCTTTGAAGATATCAACACAGGCAAACCCTACAAGCCTATGTATAAAAGGTTGACTATGAGGCATAAATGCCTTACTTGAGGTCAAAACATACTAAAAGAAAGGTGAATGGTGGTTACTAATAAGGCAAAATTCATTATGGAGATAAATGAGTGTGAATTAGATAAAATACTTCCATTTATCATAACATGAAGCTCCAAATACTATTGACATACAATCAGATGATGTCTTTTGAGGAGGTACAAAGTGATATAAGGTAACATAAAGGATTGTGAGATAGAAAATGAAGGGTAGGAGGACATAAAGGAGGTTGTTATGAAATAATTAAAACTCTTAAATATTTATTAGGAAAAAAAATTATGTTAAAACGCCAAAAATCATTCAGTCACATGCTCAGTCAATGCATAAGAAGATAGTTTGAGAGAGATTGGTGACTTTTTGGCATCTATAGGTTCAATCAAGACTTAAAATTTGGTACACATGGTCTTAATGACTTTAGGAATATTTCATAAAATTATCAAGACCATTACAAAATTTTAAGTACCCATTATTTTTACATAGTCCCCTACATGTACATTCACTAGCACCATTAGAGTAGGTAGTATTCTTGGGTGTATATAGGTGTGTTAGAAGGGTTAGAGATTTAGTAGACTATTTAAAAACAATTAAAATGTATTATTATAACTTCACAAGACCTTTCAAGAGTGTCCAAACTCTAAATTATTTTCAAAACATGCCCTTGAAGGCTAAAACAATAAATTTATCCTATAGCTTCATAAGGCATTTTTTGACCTCTCAAGCAAGATGGAACCTACAAAGTAATTTTATGATGTGGTATAGGTCCCATGATGATGATTTAAAGTAGGGAGAAGAAATAGAGGATTCATTTTATTCCAAGGAGGAAATTCAAATTCTAAAATTATTAACAGCCATTCAACATGGTTTTAAAACACTAAGTAAGTACTACATTAAGTAAGACCTCTTGAAACACCATGCTAAAACCATTATGGAAATGCAAGATCTCCTTTACTGCCTTTCAAATTGGTGATTAATAGCTAGAGTTCTAAAGGGAGTTTCATATCCAATGAAAAGAGTTTTTTAAAAGGGTGTAATTCATTAGTGTCAAGGGAGAGTTAGATAGAGTTTTCAAAGACAAACCAAATTCAAGTCAACTACCAACCACACCTAAAACTATACAAAGGTTCTAACACCAACACAATCATGTTATTAGCATGAAGGAAGATGAGAAGTGTAGTGGTAAATATGATTCTCTTGATAATTAAGGGGTATATTAATGTATTAAATTATGAATTTATTTGTCATAGTATTATGATGAACCTTTGAAGATATCAACACAGTCAAACCCTACAGGCCTATGTATAGAAGGTTGATTGTGAGGCCTAAATGCCTTACTTGAGGTCAAAACATACTAAAAGAAAGGTGAATGGTGGAGAAAAATAAGTTGAAAGTCCTAATAGAGATAAATGAGTGTGAATTAGATGAAATACTTCCATTTCTCATAACATGAAGCTCCAAGTACTATTGACATACAATCATATGATGTCTTTTGAAGAGGTACAAAATGGCATAAGGTAACATAGAGGATTATGAAATAGAAAATGAAGGGTAGGAGGACTTAAAGGAGGCTTTTATTAAATAATTAAAACTTTTAAGTCTTTATTAGGACACAAAAACCATGGTAAAACACCAAAACTCAGTTAGTCACATGCTCAGTCAATGCATAAGAAGACAGTTTGAGAGAGATTGGTGACTTTTTGGCATCTAAAATTTAAATCAAGACTTGAAATTTTGTACGCATGGTCTTAATGACTTGAGTAAGATTTCATAAACTTATCAAGTTAATTACACAATTATAAGTACCCACTAATTTTACACAGTCCCGTACATGTACATTCACTAGCACGATTAGAGTAGGTAGTATTCTTGGGTGTATACATGTGTGTTAGAAGGGTTGGGTCTTTAGTGGACTATTTAAAAATAATTAAAATACATTATTAAAACTTCAAAAGACCTTTCACGAGTGTCTAAAGTCTAAATTATTTTTAAACCATGCCCTTGAGGGCTAAAACAACTAATTTAGCCTATAGCTTCATAAGGCATTTTTGACCTATCAAGCAAGATGGAACCTATAAAGTAATTTTATGATGTGGTATAGGTCCCATGATGATGATTTAAAGTAGGGAGAAGCAATGGAGGACTCATTTTCATTCCAAGATGGAAATTTAGATTTGAAAATTGTTAACACCCATTCAACATAGTTTTAAAACCCTAATTACTACATTATGCAAGACCTCTTGAAACAACATGCTACAACCATTATGGAAACACAAGTTCTCATTTAATATCTTTCAAATTGGTGACTAGAAGGCAAAGTTCTAAAGGAATTTTCATATCCAATTCAAAGAGGTTTTAAAAATGGTGTAGTTCATTAGGGTCAAGGGAGAGTTATATTTTTCAAAGACAAACCAAATGCAAGTCAACTACCAACCACACCTATAGTTATACAAAGGTTCTAACACCAACACAATCATGTTATTAGCATGAAGGAAGATGAGAAATGCAATGGTACATATGATTATCTTGATAATTAAGGGGTATATTAATGTAGTGAAGTATGAATTTATTCGTCATAGTATCATGATGAACCTTTGAAGATATCAACATAGTCAAACCCTAAAGGCCTATGTGTAGAAGGTTGATTGTGAGGCCTAAATGCCTTACTTGAGGTCAAAACATACTAAAGTAAAGGTGAACGGTGGTTACCAATAAGGTGAAAATACTTATGGAGCTAAATGAGTGTGAATTAGATTGAATAATTCCATTTTCCATAACATTAATCTCCAAGTACTATTGACATACAATCATATGATGTCTTTTGAGGAGGTATAAAGTGACAGAAGGTAACATAGAGGATTGTGAGATATAAAATGAATGGTGGGAGGAATTAAAGGAGGTTATTATGAAATAATTAAAACTTTTAAATATTTATTAGGAAACAAAAACCATGGTAAAACACTAAAACATAGTCAGTCGCATGCTCAATCAATGCATAAGAAGATAGTTTGAAAGAGATTGGTGACTTTTTGGCATCTATAGGTTGAATCAAGACTTAAAATTTGGTACACATGGTCTTAATGACTTGAGGAAGATTACATAAAATTATCAATTCAATTACAAAATTTTAAGTATCCACTATTTTTACACAATCCCATACATGTACATTCACTAGCACTGCTAGAGTAGGTAGTATTTTTGGGTGTTTACAAGTGTGTTAGAAGGGAGAAAGCTTTAGTGGACTATTTAAAAATAATTAAAATATGTTATTAAAAATTGAAAACAAATCTCAAGAGTGTCCAAACTATAAATTATTTTCAAACCATGCCCTTGAGGGCTAAAACAACCAATTTAGCCTATATCTTCATAAGGCATTTTTTGACTTATCAAGCAAGATGGAACCTAAAAAGCAATTTTATGACATGGTTAATGTCCCATGATGATGATTTAAGTAGGGAGAATAAATAGAGGAATAATTTTAATTCCAAGGAGGAAATTCAAATTCTATAATTCTTAACACCCATTAAACATAGTTTTAAAACCCTAAGTACTACATTACGCAAGACCTCTTGAAACACCATGCTACAACCATTATGGAAACATAGGCTCTTGTTCAATATCTTTCAAATTGGAAACTAGTAGGTAGATTTCTAAAGGGAGTTTCATATCCAATGCAAATAGGTTTTAAAAAGTGTATACTTCATTAGGGTTTTCAAAGACAAATCAAATTCAAGTCAACTACCAACCACACCTACAACTATACAAAGGTTCTAACACCAACGAAATCATGTTATTAGCATGAAGGAAGATGAGAAGTGAATTGGTACATATGATTCTCCTGATAATTAATGGGTATATTAATGTAGTAAATTATGAACTCATTTGTCATAGTATCACGATGAACCTTTTAAGATATTAACATAGTCAAACCCTATAGGCCTATGTACAAAAGGTTGACTGTGAGGCCTAAATGCCTTGAGGTAAAAAAATATGAAAAGAAAGGTGAATGGTGGTTACCAGTAAGGTAATAGTCCTTATGGAGCTAAATTAGTTTTAATTAGTTCAAATACATCCATTTATCATAACATGAAGCTCTAAGTACTATTGGCATACAATCATATAATGTCTTTTGAGGAGGTACAAAGTGACATAAGGTAACATAGAGGATTGTGAGATAGAAAATGAAGGGTAGGAAGAATTAAAAGAGATTTTTATGAAATAATTAAAAATTTTAAGTATTTATTAGGACACAAAAACCATGGTAAATTACCAAAACACAGTCAGTCGCATGCTCAGTCAATGTAAAAGAAGATAGTTTGAGAGAGATTGGTGACTTTTTGGCATCTAAAGGTTTAATAAAGAATTTAAATCTGGTAAAAATAGTCATAATGAATTTATTAATATTTCATAAAATTATAAAATCCATTACAAAAGTGTAAGTACCCACTATGTTTACACAGTCCCCTACATGTATATTCACTAGCACCATTAGAGTAGGCAGTATTCTTGGGTAAATAAAAGTGTGTTATAATGGTTGGAGATTTATTATAATATTAAAAATAATTAAAATATGTTATTAAAACTTTAAAATACATTTCAATAGTTTCCAAACTCTAAATTATTTGCAAACCATGCCCTTGATGGTTAAAACAAACAATCTAGCCTATAGCTTTATAAGGCATTTTTTGACCTATCAAGCAAGATAGAACCTAAAAAATAATTTCATGATGTGTTATATTTACCATTATTATGATTTAAATTAGGTATAATCAATGGAGGAGTCATTTTCATTCCAAGGAGGAAATTTGAATTTTACAATTCTTAACACCCATTCAATACACCTAATCAAATGCTCGTATCTTTCAACACATGAAGATTTTGTCCAAAATATTTTAGAATGATTTGAGGAACCATATGAAATTATAATTAATTAAAAATTTAATTTGGTTTAGGGGTTGTGATTTATGAAAAAAATTCAATAGTGTAAGTAGTTCAAAATGTAAGCAAAACCCTACAGACAAATTTCTTCATGTGGTTATCTTCTCATATCTTTTACAAGGGACCACAATATTTTTTTTTTTAAAAATAAGGGTTTTGTATAATAATAATATATGGAAATAAGTTTGGATTTGGATGTCTCTGCTTCATGAATCATCTTTAAGAAGATTCAGCTTCAAAACCCTCCCAAACCCTCATAGTGACCAATTTTGAGAAAAGTTGATTTTATTGACATCAAAACCTCATGAATAAACCTGAAACCTCTTAAAAAATCAAATAAAAATAGATGATACCCCAAAAATTCCAAAAATTTCAATTTTTTTATGGATCTACATGGATCAGGACATAAATCAAGTTTATTGGAGAGAAAAGCATAAAAGATGAGGTACAAAGTAGTTTACATGAAATCCAATTCATGGAGATTGAAGCCTAAGTATTTTTATTCATTTCAAAATCATCATTTTGTTATAAATATTATTATAAGTGACCTTACCAATTCCTTCAAAATAGTCAGTCTATAGGAAAATGAAGTAAAATTGACCTAGTTAACTATGGTGATTGAGTTATAAGAGTTTCTTCATCAAAATCACCTATATCATGGTGTAAGGAGTTGTTACAGGTCTAATACAAATTTTATTTTAATTTTTAATGGTTTTATTATATTTTATAATTTATTTAAAGTGAAAACATTAGGATACTAGGCCTAATTAGCCTATTTGCTCAAACATCAAAGTAAAAGTTGGCATTGAATGAATATCAAGGGGCTAACATAGAGTTTCCATGCCACTTATCTATTGTTCAAGAGGATATATAATACACTTTCAATTATATAAGATCCAATTCATGAAAATAAGGGCTTAGTGGAGATATATTATCTTAAAAATAGATCATCACTCTAGTTGACCAGTTTTATACATATTTCAAGTTTTTAATGTAAAGGAAGACTTATATTCAAATCCAACTCACTTCAAGTGGAGTAAATTTTCAGATTGTCCATGATCTTGGATCTTTTCATATAATATTGAAAAAATATATGTATAAATCAATAAAATCATAGATAAATTACAAAGGAAGAAGAAGCTTGTCTTCACATGATAATATTGTAAAATATAGTTACTTGCATAAAATAGTATTAACCTATCTAACCTTCCAAAAAGGAAAAATGGGGTACATATAAGTAAAATTGTGGAAAAATAAGAAAGCTAATAATTTTACTAATTAGATAATTACATTAAAAATATAATTAGCCTATGTGACCCTTTTATAACTAGCCTAAGGAAGCTTAATTGACAAAGAATGGCCATAAAGCTATGTAGGCAAAACCCAATGGGAAAAATCACTACACTAACAACACCCCCCCCCCCCCCCCCCCCCCCCCGCCCCTCCCCCCCCCTTAAGCATATATTAGGTGAGATTAAAATTGGGTCTCGACATTGAAATCCTAATGAGGTACCCAAGTATATAAAGAAGAACCTCCATAGGAGGAAGGAGAAGGTGGAACAACACTAATCCCAATGAGAGCTCACAAATGAATAAATTTATTCTCTATGAAGGTTTGGTTAGAATATCTATAATTTTATCTAATATTGGATAGTAATAAATATCAATGACTTACATGTTAATAATTTCCCTGATGAGGTGCATGTGAATCTCTATGTGCTTGGTCCATTGATGAAGAACCAGATTCCTATAAATCTAGATAGTTCTTTGGTTGTCATAGTAGATAATTGTTGGTTTATAAAACTAGATACCAAACTTAGTGAAAATCCCTTGAAGCTAGATTATTTTAGTGGTATAATTGGCATCCCCTCTATATTCTACCTCTGTAGATGATAAAGAAATTGCATTTTACTTATTACTTGACTAGCTTATTGGACCTGAACCAAGTGAGAAACTATAGCCTAAAGTGGACTTTCAACTCTGAATATCTCTATCCCAATCTAAATCTATGTATCTAATCAAATCAAACTCTAATACTAATCTTTAATGTATCCCATAGTTGTGTGAACCCTATATGTAGTGTAGAATCTACTTAGTTACTTTCCAATGTAATTCATGTGGCTCCTACATAAACTGGGAGACCATGCCAACTACATAGGATATGTCTGGTCTAGTGTGTGTGAGACAGATAAGACTACCCACAAGCTACCAATATGGAGTTTCATCAACCAATGGTGTAGGACAATCAACCTCAATCTTCACAACAAAAAATAAGGGATTAGGAGTGCGCTGATAATTAGCCATGATAAACCTCATAAAAAAATCAAGAGAATATTTGGATAGTGATAAAGTTATCCTAGAGTCTGACTGAATGATTTTAATCCTGATAAATTAATGCAAAAATCCCATGTTTTTCATTGAAAATATATCTAAAAGTGTAGTTTTCACTACTAAGATGGATGATCATGAGCTCCCTATAATTAGCAAGTCATCCATATAGAGAACTAAGATCAATAGAGAATCATCCTACTAAAAGATGTAGACATTCAGATCTAAGTGACATTTGGTGAACCCAAATTTGAGGAGAAATGAGTCCATCTTGGCATACCATGCTTGAGGAGCCTATTTGAGTCCATATATAGATTTCCTAAGTCTACAAACTAAGGAGGAATATTCCACAAAGCCTTGTTATTGCTCCATGTATATCTCTTCTTTGAGGTCCCTATGTAAAAAAGCACTCTTGACATTTATTTGGTGAACATCCCATCAATGTGTAGTTATGATGGCCAGAGTGAGTGTAATAGACATCATATTGGCTATAGGAGCAAATGTCTTAGTTTAGTCTATGCTAGGCACTTGAGAAAACCCTTTTATAACTAGATGAGCTTTGTACTTATCAATAGACCCATCTACACCATACTTATTCTAATAAACTCATATGTAATGGACCAATTTTCTTTCTTTAGGAAGAGGGACCAAGTCCCATGCTTTGTTCTTGATTAGGGAACTATACTCCTCCTACATAGAAAAATCTCATTCTAGAATGCCAGATGCCTCATGAAAGGTGTGCAAATTTGAGGCAATGGCCAAGTAGGCATGTGAAGTCCCATGAAGCTATGAATGTGTCTACCTTGTATCTGATGGATTTTATACCCATTTCTTAACACTCTAAAGTGTCTATCTAGCCTATGTGGGACTAGAATTGTATGATATTGGAGAATCAAGAGGTGAGACATCATCATATAAAGTGTGAGTGTGAGATGGAGGAGAATCCTCATCGTTGCTCTCATCACTTGAAATTGAAAAAGAAGAAGAGCAATCTTGATTATCAAGAGGATTTTAAGGTGGAATCAATGTCTAGTGAGAATTTTAAAGAGTCTAGAGTGCCAATAGTGAGTTAAAGTGGGACCTCGTGAAACTTGACACTCTTTTCAATGAATAACTCATGAGTTTTAGGATGGAGAATCTTGTATCCCTTATTACCCTTTACATACCCCATAAGGATACAAGACTAACTCTGAGGATCCATTGCCATGAATTTCTTCTTGGAAATATGGGCCATTGATAGTGATCCAAACACTCAAAAGTGATTTATTACAGGCTTGTGACCATCCAAAGCTTCAAAAGGAGTGATTCCTTTTAAGGATTTATGTGGAACATGTTTCTAAACATAGCACACATAATTGATTTATTCAATTGAAAAATGAAGAGCAAGAGACTTTAATTGAAGCATGCAATTGGCCATTTCCTTCAAGGTATGGTACTTACATTCAGTCACACCATTATACTGAGAAATATATGGAACTATGTGTTGCATTTGAATCCCCTCTAATGTGCAAAACTACTCAAACCTATTGTTGACATAATCACCACAATTATCAATCCTTAATATTTTGATGAAATAGTCTAACTGCTTCTCTATAAGTGCCTTAAAATCCTTAAAGTGATCAAATACCTTAGACTTATTTTTGAGAAAAACAACTAGGTGTACCTCAAAAATTCATCAATGAATGTGAGCATGTATCTAGTCTTGTTGAATGAAGCTTTTGGAAATGGACCTATTATGTCACTTGGATAATTTTTAGCTTCTATTCGACTCTCCTTTTTTACCCTTATCATATTTCTCTTTTAGATGCTTATCAAGAATGTATCTATTTCATAATCCATCCAAGAATTTGACTTTATGTAACCCTAAAACCATGTATTAATGACTGAGTTGCTCTAGGTAATAGTAGTTTAAATGACCAAACAATTCATGCCATAGTTTTCTCACTCCATCTACATGAGTAAGTAGTGTAGTAGAGGGTTGATCTAGGGAAAATTATGAGAAGGTATATAACCTAGATTGATGATTAGCCTTCTCATAAGCCATGATGGTGTCACTATATAGTTCCTTGATAACCACTAAATCAATTGTGAACTCAACTCACTTCCCTACACCTATGTTAGTGATTTAGTACATTGACAGAAGATTGATGGATAGTGAAGGAACACATAAAACATTATTAAAGGTCCCATCACTTAATCAAACAAATACATTACCATTAAATTATAATGAAGTGTCATCACCCATAAGAATTGAAGGCACAAAATATGGCTATATTTCTAAAAAAAGATCTTCTGAGGAAGCCATGTGATAAGAAGCATCTGAGTCAATAACCCAAGTCAAAGGCTAATAATCTACTACAATAAGTGCCTTACCCTTGTTTTTACCCTTTTTTAATCTTTAGACTTTATATAATCTTATGTGGACATGTTCTAAGTTGAGGACTGAAGAACACTGATGTTATTCTTCTCAAGCATCTTAGTCTAGGCATCAATCTTTTTTTTCATGAATTGAGATTCATTGTGCCCAAGTTTTTTGCAAAAGTTACATTTGAATTTATCCTTCTTAGATTTCCCACTTGAGGAGGAATCCTTTGATGATGCCTTAATCTTGGTATTTTATTCTTTATTCTTTTTATGCTCATTATTTAGTTTAGATTATTTCTTCTCTTGTTTGCCACTACTAGAAGGCTTCTTATCCTGATTAACAATCAAGGCATGTGGTTTTGAAGACTTTAGTGCACCCATTTAAAAGAAATTATCTTACTCCCAAGTCAAATTGATAATAAAATCATCAAACGATGTCATTTTCCAAGTGGATCCAAGTGCTTATTTAGTAGCATGAAATGTAGAGACAAAAATTGAATAATCATGATCCAATTTTACAAGCACAAATAGAATCAATTAGTCATCTATTTTCTCAATGCCACATTATTTCAACTATAGTCTTAGTGACTTAAATTTTTTAAAGAAGTCTTTCAAGGTGTCATAGTCACTTGGGTTCAATGTGATGAGCTTATTCTCTAGCTCATGACCCCTCATGATGTCCTGCACTCCAAAAAGCTTGTCTAGAATGGTCTAGACTTCATTGGGAGTTTTTGTAGATTCAACATGAAATAAAAGGTTAGGAAGCATTGACAAACATAAGAACCCATAGGCATCATCACATCTATTTTATGACTTAACCTTTTATACATCTGTAGATGGCTCAGTTTCCTCACCCATAGTGATTTGATAGAGTCCTTTACCTCTCAAGGTGAGCTATATTTTAGACTTCCATTTGAGATAGTTAAATGGTGTGAGTGGTTTAATGTTTAGATCCATTAGTGAAGATTAGATTGAGAAAAATTTTAGAATTGAAATGAAAGTAAAGAATATACTACACTCAATAAAAGTAGCTCCTTGAACTATCAATAAGACCCCACTTTAAGTTACAATATAACACACACTCAATATTAGACATCAGGATTTGTCAAGAATGCATATATGCATAATTAGTGTGAGAGAGTATGAGAGGGATGTTGGGCATAACTGATAATATGTCTAACTAAGAAGAAAGGTAAAAAAGGTTTGAATTATGTTTTAAGCCATTACACCATGAAAAAAATGTATTTTTCAAAAGGTTTGAAAAAATATCACCAATGTGTAGATATTGAAAAAATATGCACTTTAAAAAAAACACCCAAAAAGGAGATATAGATTGAAAGTTATGGCACTTACAAGTTAATACTTCACATATTCATGGACCCCTTCTAAAAATATAATTTTTTTCCACACTTATGATTTTATATTAAGCATGGGGTATATTGAGAGGGGGGGTGAATCAGTATATCATAAATCTTATAAAATTTCACTTAATTAGATTCCACTTAACCATACATTCAAGATATGCAATAAAACTAAAATAATAAGCACCACACAAGATAGAGAGAGACGCAAAATTTAACTTGAAAACCCAATATGGGAAAAACCACAGAGAATAATCTCAAGTATATGAATGATCACCAACTCAAACTACAATATTCATAAGCACCAACTTGCAGGAGCACCAACCCCTTTGTTGACCAACACAACAACTATTCATGATAACCAACCCATAAGAGTACTAACCCATTTTCTAAGCACTAACACATCAAATATTCATGAGCATCAACCCACAGGAGCACCAACCCCGTTTGTGTATACCACACAACTATCTCTCAATGTTGATTTCTCAACAAATGATAGCACATTACAATATCTCTTTCCTTTCTCTCTTTTACTCTTCTAAGCTAGATATAGAAATTAAAAATCATACTCTCTCTTTCATATTAAAAATGGATTCTCAATCCTTTATTTATAGCTTTCCAAATGACCTTTGGCTTTCACCCTTTGTGACCCTTCAATCCTCATGGAAAATGGTGCCAAACTTGCATGACCCTTCATATCATTGCATTTGAAAAGCCATATGGTGACCCTTCATAAGAAAAATCATCCTTTCCTCTTTTGTCTTTATCTTGGTGACTTTTCATATTCTTCAAAGTGTCCCTTGATGAGAAATTGTACCCTTCCTCTTTTGTCTTCACTTGGTGACTCTTGAAATTCCTCAAGATGACTCTTCATGGGAAAATGCATCCCATTCTTCTTTTGTCTTTGCCCCATGACTCTTTCACTTATCCATGGGACCTTATTTTGACTTTATACAACCAAAAATGCATTCATTAATATTAAATAAATATTAACACACATTAGCCAAGATATTACTATTAAAAACATCATTAAATGCAATGGGGCCTTTATCACCAACAATGCTAGACCTTTGACATCAATGACAATTTTTACTAAAAAAGACATAATTTTTATCTAGAAATATAGAAATCACAAAAAACTCAAGTAATGCTACCAGACAAACCTAATTAGTAAAGACCCTCCAAAAGTCTAAGTTGGTCCATGAAGAGTAATTTGAGTTTCTTAAACTACTTTACTTGAGAAGTAATCAACATTCAAGAACCCATGTAGTGTTGTTCTAGAACCCCAAATTGGTCTATGAAGAGCAATTCAAGTTGCTTGGAATACTCTATTTGAGAATTAATTGGCCTTAAAGAACCCAAGTAGTGTTGTTCGATAACCCTAGATTGGTCTACGAAGAATAATTCAGGTTTCTTAGACTACTTTACTTGACAAGTAATTGCCCTTTACAAGTTTGAGTAAAGTAATATAAGTTAGTCTACATGCAAGTAATATAGATTTTTAGACATTTATTACTTAACTTATTAGATTGTAAGTAAATAAACTTCTAAAACTTGATTTGTTCTGTAAGGAAGTGAACAGACTTATCAAATAACTTAACTTAAAAAAATTGTGAAGTTACTCACCATTAGAAGTTTGAGTTGGTCTGCTAGCTAAGTAACAACCCTCTAAAATTTTAGATTGGTAAATGGACTCTCTAAATAATTAAACTTGAATTTGTTCAACTACTAAGTTGAAGTAATGACCTCCTAAAAATCTAAGTAACATAGAGGTTTGGTGGCACATAAACTGAGGCAAGCCAAAAACATCCAAAATACTTTAGCTATGAAAAATCTAAAAGAGAACCATTTGATATTTTGATCCAAGGAAGAAAACTAGAAGGTATTTTTGCATAACAAAACATAAATTATGGATTTTAACTAAAACCAAAAAAGGGGCATTTGGATGCCAAAAAAGGACGAAATTTTTGTTGTTCTAAAACTAGGTCAAGTTTATAATCGATCATAAAGTTTTGGCACCTTTTAAAACTAATGGCATAGTTATTTTTGATATATAAATCTCTAGTAGAAAGCTTTGCATGAATTCTCCAAGGAATCCCACCAAACCCTTCTTTTTATTTGAATAATGAATGTAGAAATATTTCACCACAAAGATTGCTAAAATACTAGCAAAAATGGCTCTGATACCATGTCAGATTGTTTATGATCTTGGATCCTTACATAGAAGATTGAACAAATATATGTATAAATAAATGAAATCATAGATAAATTTTAGAGGAAGAATCTTGTCTTCACATGATAATATTGAAAAATATAGCTGCTTACATAAAATTGTATTAACCTGTCTAACCTTTCAAAAAATAAAAATGGGGTACATACAAGGAAAATTTGGGCAACATGAGGAAGCCTTTAATTTTCCTAATTAGATAATTACATTAAAAATATAATTAGCCTATGTGAGCCTTTTGTAAATAACCTAAGGAAGCTTAATTGACAAAGAATGGCCATAAGGTTATGTAGGCAAAACCTAATGGGAAAAAGTACTACACCAACACAAATCACCAAATATTGGTGTATCATTCATGCAAATGGAGTTTAAATAGTCAAATATGACCCATTACTTATTCCAATACCAAAAAAATATCGTGCAAGTCGAAGAGACAAAGGATATATCTTAAGGACTTATGCTATGAGTTAAAGTGATTTTTTGACTTGAGTTCATGTATAGTTGACCTCCTATTTTCACCTTTATGTCACATTGGCTAGAAATTATTCTCACTTCTACTATTTTCTATATATTTAGGTTTTCAGACCTTGTTTTAGGATCCCTCTCTTGGGCATGACTACACTCTACCAAGCTTGATTTTTTTAGCCTTTTGAGATGAATAAAATCACTATTTTTAGATTCTATTATTCTGTTATAGTGTGTTTATGTTAGTTGATTTGAACATGTGGCAATATTTTCTACCTTGTCAAGTCTTGATTTCACCTAACTACTAGTATGATAACTTAAATAGGTCATGTTTAGAGTTTAATATCATTTTATTGAGCTAAAAATAGATATAATTGACTGGTTAGTGCCTTAAATCAGGCCTATTCAATTATTTCCCTCAGACATTGATCAATTGATAAAACCTCTACATGAAATACTGATGCATAAGAGTCATTTGGGGTTGTAGATTAAATTATTTTGATATGATAAATAGATGATAAGCATAGACACTCAAAGGAGATATGGATAAGATATATCCAATCATGAAATTTAGAACATGAGATATAACTTGTAGTAGGCTAAAGAATTATGTGCATCCTTCATAAGTCAAGGACATTCAAAGGTTATTGTTGATATTTTAGACATAGGTGGCCTAACTGTAAGCATTAAAGAGATGTTTGTGCTTTATGAGAAGCACTAGAGTCATCACAATCATAATTATGTTCACATAGATATACCCTTTTCTCTTCATGAATGTCAAGAAAATGTTTATCATATCCCTCAAGAGTTAAACCAAACCTTACCTAGCTTTCCTAGCTATAAATCTATCCAAGAGAGACCTCAAAAGGATAAAGAAGTATGTTTTGAGAAGTCTAATTTTTAGGTTTCACAATAGATCATTTATGAACCTACATATTCAAGTTTGTAGGAAGAGATCTCCAATGTTTTAGTTCATGATTTTGAGACTCACCTAGCTAAGCAAATTGAGATTAAAAATCAAAATCTTTAATATTCAATGGCAGCTACAAAAAAACTACATAATAAAATTCCTTATTTCACACCCATGGATACAATAAATATAGAGGCAAAGGTTTCTAAACCCAAGTTCATGACTTGGAATCAGGTACAAAAATCTATGAAGAAATAAGAACAATCAGGCATAAGTCAAGGTATTAAAATAAATATCAAGCAAGAGATCATTCATTCTCCACTCTATTTTCCTCAAAATACCAAGTCTTTTCCTTCATATAAATCCATTAAAGAAATAGTGAAACAAAGAGAGGAGGTGAAGGTGATACAAGAGGAGTATCTCCATGACCAAAATAAAAAATCTATGAAACATATCTAAACCTTTCTCATCTTGTTGAATACTTTTAGGGATTTAACATGCCAATTCCTAAGAAAGAAACTCTCCTTTGTGAAGAAAATCAAGAAATTTCAGCTACGATGAATGAATTTCTTGAAGATAAAAAATAGTTTTAGTTGAATCTCATGAGAACAACATCATTGAGATAGTTGTAGGTAAGGATAGTCATGACTTAGTCCTTCATAATGTCAAATAAGATGAGTTGCAGGATGAACTTCAAGTAGAAGATGAGATCCATGAAGAAAAGGTTCTAGATGTTCCATAGGAGTTTGTTTCACAAGAGCCTCTTGATCACATATTGGCTATCCCACATAAATATTATCCTCAAAGACTTATAGAATTAACCATTGATGACTATAGGCTAGACAAAGAAGATAAGAGTCAAGGTAAGGATGATGAATTTTGAAAGTAATATATGGATATTTGTAATGAATATAATACTCTTCAAGGTCTCACACTTCTTTTTAAGGATGTTAAATACCAGTCATCTACTAAACCTATCCAATTTTACTCATAAGAAGAAAAGTTGATGAAAATGAGAAGAATGAATAGATGTAAGCTGATCTAGTACCTCAAATAATTACTCTTGATCATAAATAAAATGAATATATCTTATCATATAGCATGCATAAATAGATATAAAAGGTTAATCATTGATACTTTATAAGTCACTAGTTCATATGGATTAGAATCAAGGTATAATGGAAGACATATCAAATCATTAGAAACCAATGAATAAAGAAGAATTGGCATTATTCCTACAAAGTAGAAGAATATGGGAGGAATATTCTTGGGTCTTGGATCCATATCTTTAATACATTCACCTGAGAATGGAGGTATAAGTCCCAACTTCATCATCAAGAAGACATGAACATCCAATTCCTCTAATCTATAACAAGAGGCTATCAAAAGATGACAAGTATAGTTCAAGGTTCTATGGTGGACCAAATATATTTTTATTTGATCCTAGAGGAAAGCTTCTCATTTCAAGGTAGTTTTTCAGGTTGTCTTGTTTCAATAAATGAATAGCAAAAGTAGTATTTTTCTTCCTTTCTATTATGTTTATCCTATTTTCCTATCTCCTTAGGTTAGTTGTCATTACTTTCTAGTTCAGTTATTATTTCCATTTAGTCTTGATGTTTTTATAGTCAAAAGAGGTGTTACATAGCCTAAAAGAGTATGTTTTTCAGTCAAGACAGTCATCAAGTCAAAGTTGTTATGTTTTAGTTTTCCATTGTCACATGAAATTTGGTGAGTTCATTTGACCAGCAGGCTAGTCAACCCCTATGAGTTACCATAAATGCTAGTAATTTATATTTTTAATGCCAAATACCAACCCCTACAATCCAAAAATTTTCTTGGTATCATCAATAGCCTCTTTAAGTGGTCTAAAACTATATATTTTGGCCTAAAAGGTTTGCTCTTTAAATAATAAAATTGGTCTTTAAAGGTCATAAATTTAGGCAAATCACCTTAAAATATATTCAAATTTATGTAATAACCTTAGTTTTAAAGTTTCATAATTTAAAAAGGTGATTTCATGCTAGTACAAGCCTAAAAAGATCCCAAATGATCCACACATGCCAAATTAGGACCTATAGAGATGTTAAAAATATAATTTATTGTTATAACACATCTTAAGAATCGTGGACTCCCCTTTATACATTAATTTGGGTGATGATGAGCTTAACTTGGAATAAAAGACAAGTTTTAGAGCCATGCCATTCAATTTTCATTGAGAATTATGGATCCATACAATGTTTTGTATAGATGAAGCATGAAATAGGAGAAACATGTCATGAAAAATATTCCCTAAGAGTTTAATGGAAATCTAATGTAACATAGGCCATAAATTGGTCTTTTCATTTAACTTTGCTTTCCCTCACATAGTGACAGGCTTGCAGGTTTGATGATGGTATGGATTGGAGAGAGAAGGTATAGGTTTAAATGTTTGGGAAAAAAGAAGAATCATGGATTCTTGATGGAAAAAATGTTTTTTTAATGGTCCCTTATCCCTCATGAATCATCCATTTGAATTCAGACTACTTTTTATAGTTTTGCATCCAAGAAAGTAATCAGTTTTCTTTAATTTCTCCTCATCAGGGCATCATTTCAAGAAAATTATAGTTTGTGTATATTTTAAAGAACCTAATTTACCCTCCTATGGCATTATCTAGGTCCTTTTCACATGTGTGAGGGTCAAACAAAGGATCTTTGACAATAAGAGTTTAATTCTATAGTCTACATGCTTAAAGAGGAATTATACAGTTATAGAGAGAGAAGGCATGATCAAGTTTTATTGAATTTGTGTTTATAGGGTCTCCTTCATGTTTTTTGTGTTCTCTAAGAAAAATTCATAAAATTTGTCCAAGTTTCAAAGAAAAATACCATTAATATGCTCGTAAGCATTACCAAGAAACCCTAGTTTAGCATTGTTTAAGGTTTTATACCATCTTTTAAGGTTTTAGAAAAGTACTAAGTTTTAGTTTTATCATCTTTTACTCCTCCAATGGCCTCCAAATTGATATGTTATGAGAAGGATAGGTATAGTTTTTCATATGATCCTTCAAGTTGAAATTATCATGCTTACAATTGATCTTCTACACCTCCACCTCACTCACCCCTACATCACTATCATATTCAGCCATCTTTCACTATATTCATTCTTCTTTCCACCCTCCATTCATGTTTTTTCATCATCTTTCATCCTCATCACCCTTCCAACCATGCCCATTCGATAGTTTCATTACTAGAGAGAGATAAGGATTGATCAAATATGATCACAAGCATGAAAAGGAGGTATGTAAATCTTATAACATCATAATACAATCAAAATATGAGGTTTATAACAAGGTCACATAGTCAAGTAATGGTAATAAAGGTACAATAAAGAGTCAAGGTGAAATAGACCTTCTTTAAGGTCTCATGAGATCAAGAAATTCATGGTCATGATAAAGTATGTGGAGGAATACATCATGGATGTGAGATTAGGTGTTTGAACCTTTAAATTTGGCATCTTTTCAGTAGGATCACCTATAAAAAAAAGGGAACATAGTCATGTTTTCCATGAAGGACATCAATAAAATAATGTCAATGAAGATCTCTCAATATGGTCTTTATAAAATGACCTCATTAAGCATGTTAACATATTTTATCAAGGATCAAATCATTTTGAGCCTTCTTTAAGGTCTATATATAGTCTCAAACCATACAAAATGTACCATAAAACAATATAGTAAAGATATAGCCTTTTTAAGCTTGATCTCATGGTATTAGAGTATCAATGAGGTTGAAAGGTAGTGGTATAGTGTTTGCCATGTTATATCTTCACTCCTATTTTTAAAACCATATAAAATCTTTGAAGAGGCACATGTATGCATCTATAGCCACCTATGAGAGTGCCTACAATAGATTTCATGATCACAAAAAATGGAACTATAGCCAAGTAGTTTAATAGTGTTTTAAGTATACATCAAGGGTTTTGAAACTTTCAAAGAAGATTTTGTGTTTGTAAATCATCATGATGAAGGGAGGATCTGAAAAGGGAGATATTTAGTTCATCAAGGTATAGGGATAAAGAATGAAACATGCACCTATAGGTTAATCTTGAGGTCACAACTGAATACAGTGATGAGGGTTTTTTGAAAGCTCAAAGAGACGTATTAAGGATCATTGCCAATGCATGGTTAGTAATGAGGATTCTTAACCTCATTTTAGGGATTAAAGAATATAATGGGACTTTTTTAAAGAATCAACATAAGGAAAGAAGCTAAAATTAGACCTACAGTCCCTAAAAGGCACCTACAACAAACTATAGACCCTATAGTTAGTAAGCTAGACAATGCCATGGAAGAATATTCATGGTTTAAGAGCTTCAAAGAAGGTTATTATGACATTATGGGTAAATGAATCAAGTGAAGGGAATTAGATAGTTTTTTTAATTTTTTAAAAACTTTCATAATCATCCCAAGGTATATCATAATCTGTACACCTACATATAGTCAAGCATAGTGAAAAGAGGCATGTCTTCAAGAAGAGATCATAGTGATATGTTATGAAATAGGTATGATTTTATAAACAGGAAAATAAATATGGTCATAGAATATTATAAATTACCTTTAAAATCAAGGAGAACTATGTTCTTTACAAGTCAATACCCTAGTCCTCACCTACAGTTAACTGTGTAAGGTATCTTAAGACAGCCAAAGGGAGTCTTAAGATGGTCATGAAAATCAAAAGACATGGATTGCATGGTGAATATAGATGTGATCCATGTTTTAAAGTAATATCATGAAATCCCTTAAATTTTATACCTAATATAAGCCACTTATATTGCATACAAGACCTAAAAAACATAACTTACATCCATCTTAAGGTTAAAGGTCCTTCAAGCTAAGGTACAAGAGTAAGCAGTAGCAATGGAGGAGTATCATTTCAAGTACATGATAAAACAATAAAATGATGATGTATACTCATCAAACGAAATTCATGGTTTTAAAACCCTAAGTAATGATTATAGTAAGCAAGGCCTCTTAAAACACCATGCTACAACCATTATGGAAACATAGGCTCTCCTCTAGGATCTTTCAAGTTGTTGACTAGTAAGTAGAGTTCTAAAGGGAGTTTAATATCAAATGAAAATAGATTTTAAAGAGGGTGTAATTTAATAGGGTTAAGGGAGAGTTATATAGAGTTTTCAAATTCAAACCAAATTCAAGTCAACTGCTAACCACACCTATAAATATACAAAGGGTCTAACACCAATATATGCATGTTCTTAATATGATGGAGGATGAAAAGCATAGTGGTACATATGAGTCTCTTGATCATTAAAGTGTATATTTAGGTTTTAAACTATTAATTCACTATTCATAGTATCATGATGAGGCTTTTAATATATCAACATATCCAAACCCTATAGGCCTGTGTATAGAAGGTTAACTATGTGAGGCCTAAATACCTTACTTGAGGTTAAAACATGATAAAATAAAGGTGAATGGTGGTTACTAGTAAGTTGATAGTCCTGATGGAGATAAATGAGTGTGATTTATATCAAATACTTCCATTTATCATAACATGAAGCTCCAAGTACTATTAACATACAATCATATTATGTCTTTAGAGGAGGTAAAAAGTGACATAAGGTAACATGAAATATTGTGAGATATAAAATGAAGAGTAAGAGGAATGAAATAATTTTTTTATGACATAATTATAACTTTAAAAAATTTATTAGGAACCAAACACCATGGTAAAACACCAAAACATAGTCAGTCACATGCTCAGTCAATGCATAAGAAGATAGTTTGAGAGAGATTGGTGGTTTTTTAGCACCTAGAAGTTGAATCAAGACTTGAAATTTGGTAAACATGATAGTATTGTCTTTAATAATGTTAAATTAAATTATCAAGGCCATTATATAAGTGGAATTACCCACTATTTTTACACAATCCCTTAATGTCTATTCACTAGTACCATTGGAACAAGCAGTATTCTTGGGTGCATACATGTCTGTTAAAAGGGTTAGAGATTTATTCAAATATTTGAAAAGAATGATCAGATATTATTAAAACTTAATTAGACCTGTAAAGAGTGTTCAAACTCAAAATTATATGTAAACCATGCCCTTGATGGCTAAAACAAGTAATCATGCCTATAGCTCCATAAGGCATATTTTACCTATCAAGTAAGATGGAACATAAATATAAATTTTATGATATATTAAAATTACCATTATGATTATTTAAATTATGTATAAGAAATGGAGGAGTAATTTTTAGTCCAAGGAGGAAATTTAAATTCTATAGTTATAGACACCCATTCAAGCCACTTGATCAAATACTCATATCTTTCACCACATGAAGATTTTGGATAAAAAATCTTATAACTATTTGAGGAAACATATGTACCTATAAATAATGATCAATTTAGGTTGGTTTATGTATTTTTATTTATGAATAATCACTAAGAGTGTAATCAGTCCAAAATGTAAGGAAAACCCTAAAGGAAAAATTATTCACGTGGCTATTTTCTCATACCTTTTTCATGGGAACCAAATATTTTTAGGTATTTTTAGGGGGTATTTAAAATAAAAATTCATGTAAACAATTTTGGATTTAGAGGTATGTGCTTCATGAAACATCATTGAGAAGATTCAGTTCCAAAATCCTCATAGTGACCAGTTTTGAGAAAAGTTGATTTTCTTACCATTAAAACCTAATGGATCAACCTAAAACATATAAAAACATAAATTAAAATTATATAAGATCCCAAAAATTATAATTTTTTTATGGAGCTATACATATCAGGGTTTAAATCAAGTTTTTTGGAGAGAAAAACATAAAAGACAAGGTATAAGGTAGTTTACATGAAATATAATTCATGGAGATTGAAGCCTAAGAATTGTTATTCATCCCTAAATCATCAATTTATAATAAATATTCTTCTAATTACCCTTACCAACTCCTTAAAAATAGCTAGTCTATAGGGAAATGAAATAGAATTGACCTAGTCAACTATGGTGACTGAGTTTCAAGAGTTTCTTCATTAAAATCACCTATTTCATAGTGTAAGGAGTTGTTACAGGTCTAATACATATTTATTTTTAGGTTTAATTATTTTATTGAAGGTTTTAATGGATTTCAAGTGAAAAAAGAAGGCTACTATGCCTAATTGGCCTAGTAGGCCTATTTGTTCAAACATCAAAGAAGTTGGTGTTAAATGAATATCAAGGAGCTGATATACAATTTACATGCCACTTATCCATTTTTCAAGAGGATATATCATCCAATTTAAATTATGTAATATCCATTTCATGAAAATAATGGATTTTTAGAGTTAGCTTTTCTTAAGAAACAATCATCACTCTAGTTGACTAGCTGACCAATTTCATGCATCTTTTAAAGTTTTCATGAAAATGACTTATATTCAACTTCAACTCACTTAAAGTGGAAAATATCACCAAATATTGGTGTAGCATTCATGAAAATGGAGTTTTAGTGGTCAAACATGGATCACCTCTTATTCCAACACCAAAAAAGAAGATCGTGTAAGATAAAGAGACAAAGGAGATATCTTAAGGACTTTTGCTACAAGTTAAAGTGATTTTTGACTTGAGTTCATGTGTAGTTAACTTCATCTTCTCACATATATGCCACATTTTCTAGAGCTTCTTCTCACTTCTACTATTTGTTATATATTCAAGCATTCAATCCACTTTTTAGGAGTCCTCTCTTGGGCATGACTAGACTCTACCAAGATTGAGATTTGTAACCTTCTAAGATGAATAAAATGAGTATTTTTAGATTCCATTATTATCTTATAGTGTGTTTGTGTTAGTTTAATTAAACATGTGGTTTTATTTTTTCCCTTTTCAAGCCTTGATCTCACTTAGATACTAGTATGGTAACTTATACAGGTCATGTTTAGAGTTTAATGTCATTTGATTGAGTTAATAGTGGATATAATTAACTGGTTAGTGCCTTGAATTAGGCCTATACCATCATTTCCCTTAAGCATTGATCAAATTATAAAATATATATATGAAATCCTAATGCATATGAGTCATTTGGGGTTGTAGATTCAATCGTTTTCTTATCTTATCAGTGTTTTAGGAATTCAAATAGAGTGGATGAACCAACAATATAGGTGTATCACCAATAGTAGAATAGTATTTCCCTTTTAGTTTCCTTCTAACCCTTTTCATCCAAAAAATAATATTATTTTATTAAGAAGAGCATAATTGATAAATTAGAGGAGATATCCTCATCAAAATTAGAGGTTTGGTCTTAGTTTAGGTGTCTCACACATCATATTATTTCAATGTTAGTCTAGGTGTGAAGGAGTTTCAATGTAATCTATCAACCTTTAGTAGGGTGATATCTTGATTGGTAATAATTATAGAACACCAATTGGGACACAAATTTTAGCCATTTGAGTATAAATTTGTAGCATATTCATCCCTAGAGCCAGTTTAAAGTACTTCTATGGTCCTTATCTCAAGGTAAAAGGCATATTTTTGTTCATAATTTTAGTTATATCTATGGTTTTGCAAGCCATGACAACCTACAGAGAAGAGTTTCATCATTACTTTCTTTATCAATAGTTTTAGTATGATTATCATGACCTATATCAGCCCTGATATGATTCACATCATCCTTATGATGAGCCTCACCAACCATATTCAAAAAATTATCATCATTATGAAAGCTCATACTAGTCTTATAATAACTCTCATGAATCATGTTATATTCCTAACCAGCCTAATCAAGTCCCAAATAAATCTATCTCAAAATTTAAACAAACTCTATTTATCTATGATAAATATATGATAATTGTTGGCCATTTTGACCCACATATCAAGCTTTTCCTGTATTTGGAAGGAGAAACCTAATAGGGTCCTAATGAAGTAAAAAACCCAATGGCTTAAAAATGTTTCCAACAATGTAAATAGAGGGATCCAAGAAGGATCTCATGGTGATCATGAGTATCTAGTGGCATAGACCAAATTGACAAATCTTTTAAAATCATAAAAACTTTGAAGGATCAAGAAAAGTGTGAATTATGAAAGATTTGGAGACCAAACCATCACTAGGATGTCTTCTAGAAATAAATAGACCAACCTATTTAAGTATTTAATAAATACACCTTATAAAGGTGTGTGAGCTAAAATATTATAGAGCCATTGATTTATACATACTAGGATAATCCTCTAAAATCTTCATTCACATGTGATCTTTCTATATCAAGATCTAAGTGTTCAAAGATAGAACTGTAGTATAGGATGTTCACATAAGTGTCAAGCTTAAGCTTCATAAATTGACTATTTGGGTTCAAAAAATTCCTTAAAAAATTTTAAGTTAAGAAATATCCAATGGTTTTCATGATCCCATATTATAATAGACAAGATCCAACATTCACTCTAGAGTCAAACAAGTCAAAAGATCCATGGGTTAAAAGCCCTTAAATAATTACAAGTTGGACAAGATCTAATGATGTAGATCAATAGAACAAACATTTAATAGTGCACATTCACTAAAAATAAGTTAGGTCTAATATATATGAATGATAAATATTCATTCATACCAATGACTTGATGATGCATAGGAACTGACAAGAAGGTAGGCCCAATGAGATCTACATCTGCCGTTATTTTGTATAACTTGATCCAATGGTGCATGATCAAGTTAAAATGTCAAAGGATATTTGTGGAAAGAGATCAAGGGCCTAAATTCATTTTTTTAAATTTATCCTATGATATGTAAGAGTTTAAAATGTCAATATCTAAAAATGAGAATCTTCAAGGCTAATGAGAGTGAAGACAAGTTAGAGTAATTTGATTAGCCAAATAAATTTTTGATGAGCATAGTTGAGCCGAGGAGAATTTTTTTATAAAATAAAACAAGGTTTTATAGGGTCATCTCATCACCATTATATCTCATTAAAAATGTATGGAGTGAACATAGTCTTTCATTCAAGCTAAAGGATGAAAAGGGACTACCATTAAGTTTAAATATAGACCTCTAGATTAAGGGTTTATGTGACTGTATTCACTATTATTAGAAGAAGGAGATATAATTTCAAAGGGTGCCATGAAGGTATACACATATAACCTAATTTTTTATCTCCAATACAAACTTCATGAAAATTACCCCTTCTCTGCATTATGTACACCATGACAAACTAGTTAGGAGAAATTAACAACAAGACAAGATTCTAATAGACTAACCTAGTTTTTGTAACTACATGGATTATAGAACCTAGCTCAAAACAACTTGATCCTACCATTAAAACAAGAAGTAACATCATTATAAATTTTTAACCACTTGAAGTAACTTGGATCAATCAAAACAGTTTGAATGAGCATAATTTATGGAGGTAATTGTAACTGTAATTCAAATGGATTTAAGCTCATTTGATTACCCTTTGAGTGTCAAAACTCCCTCTCTCTTACTTCCTTTATTCTATAAATATATACTTTTATCTATTAATGAGGATCCCTCAGGCTATTATGACTAGACTCTACCAAAAAAAATTATTTTACACCTCTTGGAGTAATGAGAAAGGCACTTTTATAGTGTTTTATTAATCTATGATATTATTCTTGTGTTTTCTTGATATTTAAAGTGGTTTAATCCTTCATTTGAAAATTATAAGCTCAACCTAAATTATATAAACTTTATTTGTATATCATATAGTGTGTTTTAGCATCGATCTCTCAAGGATAGAGTGGATTATTGAATATAAGTGTCTTCAACTGGACCTTACTTTCATCTCTCTCTAGTTTTAGAACATCAAAGTGACCTCTATATGAAATACTATTGCTAATAAATTATATTATACACTAAATTAGCTCCTTTCATACTCCATTATTGTGTTAGATATTCCAAGCCTAAGAGTGGATATGACAAATTCATGGTGCATCACCATAATCTAGATAGGTTTACTTTATGTGATTTTTTGACTCTTTTCATCCCAACCAATTTTAGGTTTTATATATAGAGGTCCAAATTATGAAATATGAGGATTTAGCTTCATTATAAACCTTAGAAGTGTGACCCTATTATAGGATACCCAAATCCTAGGGTCATCCCATGTTGATCTATATTTGGATAAAGGACTTGAATAATCCCTTGCCCAGTTAGGGTACAATCTAGATCTCCAAAAATTTTGGCATGTTCGATGGGACTCAATAAGTAAGGACATATATTCATCATTTGGACTCTATAACATTGTATAAGTCTTATAGAAGTCATAATAAGATTAAAGACCAATCCATGCACCAAATCTCCATTCGGTCTTATACAAAAGATAAAGAAGTCTAGTTTGCAAAATTATCTTTAGATAGTTTAAGAAGGAGGAAGGTACCTATTTAATCTCCAAATCAAGAACACCCTAATTCTCTCATCTCCCCAAGATCTACAAATCATACTCCTACTCAATGTACTAAGAGTCCACCAAGGCAAGTACAAATGACAAGGCCTAGATTGTAAGCTTTTGTACCCTTCAATGGTGGTAACCATCTTTACCTTAAACATCATGATGATATCCCTACTAATTCCTTAAGGATTTTTTCATACTTTATAGGAGATAATACTACTAATCCATATAACATATAGCTAAGATTCTAAATCTTCGCTCAATGCATAATATCACACAAGATAATGTAGACATAGGGCTATTAGCCACCTCCTTTAAAGGCAAATCCCTAAAATGGTATAGGGTTCTAAATCCTACATCAATAAACACTTGTGGTGAGTTTTATTAATCACTATGAAAGCATTTTGAGGATATAAGTGACCATGTATCCCTTGTTGAGCAACTTAACTCCATCAAAATATCATCCCAAATATCCATGGTTGATTTCAATTATAGGTTTCAAAAGACCTAGGATAGGATCCCTATTATCATTAGGTCCAATCCTAACTATTATTTTATTTACAATTTGAGAGTTTGAATTCAGATATTTTAGTCATAATTCAATCTATGGGTGGGACAACTCTACCTTAAGCCTATGAGATATTCTTAAAGGAAGAAAATTTCTTGATACAAGTAAGGAAGCTCATGCCAAGACCTCTCATGCCACTTTTCCCTAAGCTTCAACCCACCACACCTACCATTGCTTCATTTCCTACCCTAAATCACTAATCTCAAATTGATGATAGTCAAGCAGATAAATTTTCCAAGATTGAAAGCTTGCTAAAGGCACAAAATTACATGCTAGAATCTATAGAAAGGCAATAATAGGCCTTTACATAAACCATACCAAGGCCCCTTCCAAACCTAATACCCTACTCAATGTTACAATAAACCCCCTTATCCATCAAATCAACAAGCCCAAGGCCAAATTACCCAAGGTAGATCTAATGATGAATAAAATTCTATAATTGTAAGTAGCTCAAGAACCTTGGTCCCTACAAAAAATAAATTTGCTCAAGAAGCTCAATATAAATAAAGGGGATGGTCTAATGAAATGGTGATGGCTAATACTAGAGACATGTATCAAGACCTTGGTTGGTATAATTCTCTTTCATTCTAAGGTCGTGATATGATACCTCCTCCACCACAAGGCCCCTAATTAAGTCAAGATAGTATGCCTACCATGTCACTATTAGAATCTCAAAGATAACAAGGGAACATGGGTAAAGTACTAGATGATACCACATGAATGAATTTTTAAAGGGAACACATGTTTAAGCATATAGTAGCTAATATTGGACAAGCTTCAAAAAGGATGAATGAACCAATTACAACTCAGACAATGGCTAAGAAGAGGATGTTGGAGGACAACTTGGGGGACCTAAGATTTCTTCATCATCTCCATAGGATAGTTAACAACACAATTCTTCAAATATAGCTATTAAATATCTTAAAAATCAATAGTTCCCCAACCTCATGGATAACAATATAAGTCCCCTTTTGTTTATCATGTTACTCAAATGTCAAGTGATGCTTCTACTTCCAAGGTGTAGTCCAATTGTACTAATCTTCCCTTTAATATTATGGATCATTTTAAAAAGGATAATGTAACTATTTCCATGCATGATGATATATCTATTATGGGGCCAAAGGAGATTCTCCAGCAAGAGATCTCCAAAATTTCTCATGTGGAAAAGATAGTTGATAAGGTGAACATTATTTTCATCAATAATAGTTAGCCTAACCAAGCCCCTAGCCAAGTTCCTAATGAAATTCCAAGAAAAATTCAATTTAAAAATGTTGTTCATCCCTCTAAAGTTGTTAATCACCCCATTTTATATGTTAGTCATCATAAGGGACTATTTAGCACATAATTACATGATATATTCAGGGGTTTCAATCTCAATGATGCCTAAATCCATTAGATAAGATTGAGCTCAAATATGTGCCTAATGAAAAATGTGTTCTTAAATTGGATGGCTTCCCCATTATGATAGTAGGCATCTTGAAATATCTTCAAATCACATTGGTATCCTATCCCAATTGTATCATTATTAAAGATGTAATGGTGGTAGACCTACCTCCATATTTTACCCTATGCTTGTATAGGAACTTTATTGAAAATATTGGAACATATTTGTCATATGATTGGTCATACATGGTTTTTATAACTAGATATCAAACCAAAGTCACTATAATATCTAAGCCTATCTCTAGGTTCCACCTAGAACCCTATATGCCTAATCTTGCAAATACCAACTATGCCATACTTTGAAGAGGTTAATGAACAATAACCCCATGATCATCTTGAAGGAAAACCATATACATACTTGGATAAATGGGTAGATGATAATAATGTATTTGATCCTTATATAAACATTGAAGAGGTAGACTTAGGAGTAAACTCCATGCATAAGGAATGTGTTGCTATACCTTTCTTAACTAACACTAATCAAGAAGAAGATGGTCTATGGACTTTATTCTTTGATGGCTCAAGGTCAAAGAATGGAATTGGAGTTGGAGCCATATTTATTTCACCCCTAGGTTAAAATTACTATTCATTTTTAAGATTCCAATTTAGTTACACCTTGAATATAGTTGAGTGTGAAGCTCTATTGCATGGTTTGTAAGAAGCAAGAAAGAGAGGTGTAAAGCTCCTCCAAGTCAAGGGTGATAGTGAGATTATAGTATAACAAGTGAGAGACCTATGTTTATTCAAGATAACCATTTAAAATACTTTAAAAACTAGGTATGGGATGTCACAAAGGATTTCTTGGCATTTAATATCCAATCCATACTAAGAGAATCAAACAAACATGAAAATAGGCTTGTAGACATTGGTCCCTAATATGAGATTGTAAAATTAGTCAAAGGCAACTAAAGATAAGATAATATCAAGGTTATGTGAATACCAATTATACCTAAAAATTAGGTTCTTTGACAATGATGATCAAACCATATGTTTTCTAATGCAAGATGTAGAATTCTACCATAAGAATCAAGATAAGTTCCAAAATAATTATGATGATCTAATAGTAAAACTAAGGTATAATAAGCTTCCCAAAGGGATTGTGACATTATAAATCATATTCAATTAATATTACCAAGTAATAAAATGGAAATCATACATCTCATCTAAGTAAAAACACTATGAAAAGATAGAGATATTTAAGGACAAATTGCTAAAGCTAGGAAAAGTTAATACAACAAAGGAAAGAGATATATTTGTTACTTTGTGCCAAGAATTTTTGGATATATTTTCTTTAGAGTACAAATAATTGAAGGGGTTTGACCCCAAACCTTTAGAACACACCATTGAAATGCAAAGTAATGCCAATCTAGTTAGGCATAAGTAAAGGCCTATCAATCTAAGAGTGGAGGACTTCATGAGAAGAGAACTCTATAAATTGATTGAATCAAAGATAATATTTCCAATTAAGCATTCCTCATGGGTAGAAAAAAAAATTTAGTGAGGAAAAATAATGGATATATTCATTTATGTGTCACCTTAGGGACCTAAATAAGGTGTCCCTAAAGGACCATTACCCACTACCCTCCATGGATTAAATTATACAAAAGGTGGTAGGTTGTCATTACTTGATGGCTATTATGGCTATAATCAGATCATGGTCAAAGAAGAAGATAGGCAAAAGACTACCTTAACTACAAAATGTGACACCTATGCTATATATTAAAATGCCTTTTGAACTCTCCAATGTTGGATCCACCTTCCAAAGAGAAATGGATGTTGGTTTTCATGGTCTTTTGAATGATATGGTTTTAATTTATCTTGATGATATAATACTATTTTAAAATTATCCTAATGATCATATGACACATTTAAGAGTTATTTTTGATAGATGCAGATAATTTTGAGTTTCAGTGAATCCAAAGAAATGCATTTTTTTAATGCATCAAGGAAAACTTCTTGGGCATGTGGTGTCCAGAGATAGTCTTTCCATTTATTCATATAGGGTAGAATTAATCCATACTATATCATTTCCTAAGCACAAGAAAGGATTTCAAAGCTTCTTGGGTAAGATCAATTTCACTAGAAGGTTCATTCCAAGCTTAACAGAGTTGGTCAAGCCCCTCACTCATATGTTGAGAAAAGGCAAAGAGTTTACATGGAAACAGTAAGGTAAGATAAGATTAATGACATTAAGGAGGCCATATCTCATGACCCCACACTTATAAATCCATATTTCAATAAGTAATCATATTTGTATGCCTTCTCTACATTAGATGCAATTTTAGCCAAGCTTATACAATAGAATAATGATGGTCTAGAGTATCCCATTATTTTATTCAATAAATATTTGGAAGGTTATGAGGAAAGATATAACTTTATTGAAAAACATGTACTTATTTTTTTATTAATTTTTAATAAATTCAAACATATGGTTTCAAAAAATAATATTATACTAATGGTAGCTCATCCAAGTGTGAATGATTTTATCCTCAATAGAAACTTAAACAAAAAGAGAGATGGATGGCTCACTATGTGCATGGATTATGAAATTTAATTCAAGGTAACAAAGCTATTTTGAGTTAAATTATTATGAGAACATCTTGAAAAATATGTGAGAGGAAAAAAAGAGACAATTTTGGTAATTTAGGACACTCAACATGAACTTGAAAATACTTTTCCCACAAGCCGGATACAACATATTACTATATTTATTAAAATAGGAGAGTGTCCAATGGGTTTGAATGCATAAAAAATAAGATACTTCAGGCTGAAATCAGTTCCATACATTTTTATTGATGGAGTGTTGTTCAAAAAATACATTGGAGGTATGCTTTTAAGATGTGTTGAAACTAGCCAATTTGATAAGCTTCTCAAGAAATTTCATGATAGTCCTTCTAGAGGTAATTTTTTATCCAAGACCATAGCTATAAAAATAATTATATCTAATTACTTTTTGCCTAATTTATTCATATATGCACATGCATAGGTTAGTAAGTGTGTAAAGTATGCAATGTTTTTAGGGAAACAGAGACTAGTCATTATGTCATTAAAGCCTATTCAAATTTAATAGCCTTTCATGCAATGGGGTTTAGAATTCATTTGCATGATTCATCCTCCATATATTTATGGTCATAATTAGTTCTTGATAGCTATATATTACTTCAAAAAGTGGGTGGAGGTAGTTCCCTTGAAGGAAGCAAATGAGAACTATGTGCTTGAGTTTTATAAGAGTCTACTCATCCATTTTGGAGCACCTTCCACTATAATATTAGACAATACATTGGAATTTAGAAGTAAAAAGGTATGTGAGTATTATATTGATAAAGTGAAATTTTTAACATCTTCATCAAATTACTATCCATAAGGCAATGGACTATCTGAGTCCACTAATAAGAACCTGATTCAAATCATCAAGAAAACAATATAAGATAATAAGAGATCTTGGCATACAAAGTTAAAGACTACCTTATGGGTTAATAGGATCAACCATAGGAAATTCAATATTAATTCACCCTATCTCTTAGTCTATGAAATATAATCAAGGCTACTAATTTCATTAGATCTTCTAGCTTTAGAGATTGTACACCAACTAGAGCTTCTAGAAAGTGATGCAATGGAGGTCAGAATCAATGAACTAAGATAATTGGACTAAATAAGAGATGATGCCATGCATACCATGTGGTCCAACCAACACCAAGTGAAGAATTAATTTGACAAAAGAGCTTCCTCAAGGACATTTTAATAAGATTACATTATTCTCTAATGGGATGAGGACTGTGCAAAACTAGGAAAACACTCTAAGTTTGATAGCCTAGATAGATGGCAAAACCTAGCTTGGGACAACCTAACCCTACCACTATAATAAGAAGTCACATCAAGGTGGAGTTATACATACCAATATCATCCTCTAAAATTAGGTCTATCTTACTTATTTTTAGGGAGATTGGTTATTTCTTATAATATGTTATACCTTGTTATGTAGAGTTAGTTGAGATCACATGTTTCTGGTAAAATGTGATCTTAGAAGGTGGAGAGATGAATATGGCATGGTCCTCCTTGGGATAACTTATGGATAAGCTTGATGAGATAGAGGAGGGTTGTCACATGTTACATAATGCTTATCTTGGATAAGCATTACACACTTCTCCTCCTTCTATGGGTTTTCTTCATTTTACTATATATACAAGGTGTGGTGTGTCCTTTAGAGTTTTATGGTTTATTTGTAGGGTATGTATTTAAGTATCAAAGTCAAAGTATAGATGTTTTGAAAAGTGCAAATGTTCATTACAGGGTGAATTTTAGTAACTTATGAGATACAACATTGTGCAGGTGTAGGTGAAAGTGCATCTTTTTGTGCAACACTTTCTATAGGAGATTTGTATATCTCTATGAGAGCTAATTTTAATCTTGTTTTAGATTGCTAGTTTATTTGATAACTTTCATTGGTGGATGTAGCCTACATTTTTTGAACCACATTAGATCTATATTATCTTTTTTTTATCTTTCTCTCATTTATGTTTTCATATTAATGGTGAATTAAGGAATTTTTCCATGATGCATGGTATTGTATAGCTTTAGATATAGTTTATGGTAATAGTAGATATGGATCCTAACAAATGGTATCAGAGCCATTGGCTGTGTGTTTTGCTAAAGTGGTAAATCATAAGAAGGTTATTAGCTTGAGTGGGAGCTATGAGAGAAGAGATCAAATTCAGAGTGGAGAAGTTTGATGGTAATAATTTTGGTTTGTGAAAAATGTACATGGAGGATTGCATATATCAGAAGGAGCTACATATCCCCTTGGAGGGGAAAGTAGAACAACTTGTAAGTATGAGTGATTTAGATTGGTGATTACATGATAGGAAGGCATTGGGAGTCATTCAATTATGCCTTGCATCCTCTATTGCATTTAATATTTTTGATAAAAAAAAACCACAAAATATCTCATGTATAAACTTAGAAAGTTGTATGACAAACCTTTTGCTTCTAATAAAAAATTTATTATGAAAAGATGTTTTAACATGAAAATGTTTGAGAATGGTTCAATAGCTAATCATATAAATGATTTTAATATGGTTTTAAGTATGATCACTTTAGTTGGAATTAAGTTTGATGATGAAGTTAAATATTTTCTAATATTATTTTCTTTGCCTAATAGTTGAGATAGTTTGGTTATGGCTATGAGTAATGTAGTCCCTACTAAGGGAAGCTTGAATTTTGAGGATGTTGTAGGTGTGGTTATTAACAAGGAGATGCAAAAGGAAAATAACTAGTGAATCATCTTTAGGTAATGATTTATCCATTGATATAAGGGGGAGGCAAAAGGATAAGAGTGAAGGAAATGAAACAAAGTCAAAAGGTAGATCTAAGTCTATATCTAGATCCATGATGATATGCTAGCATTGTGGGAAGAGTAGACACTAAAAGAAGGATTGTTTGTCACTTTTTGATAAGAATGCCAACAAAGAGGAAATAAATGAGGTAAATGTGACATTAAGTAAATCATGTCAGCATGCCTTAATTATTTCTATGGATAGTTATTTTGAGTCTTGGATATTAGAATAAGTGTTATAATGTGATTTTTATCCCAATAAGATTTATTTCTTTTCTTTGTTCATGGCAACATTCCAAAATATCAAAAAAATAAAAGATAGTCACTTAGATCTTCGAGGATGGCTTCTTTTCATGCCACCCCACATAGGCATTATTTTATTGATTATGTTCAAGAGAATTTATGACATGTATATCTTGGTGATGATAAACCATGTGAGATAGTAGGGAAGGTTTTTTTTTAGGTTAAGATGCATAATGGGAACACATGGATCCTTAAGTATGTTAGACATGTACCTATTTTGAGATAGAATTTGGTTTTAGTGGGGAAATTAGGTACTGAGGGATGTTCAATATTGTTTATTAAAGATTCTAGGAAAGTTACCAAAGGTGATCTTGTGATCTCAAGAGATAATAAAGTTGGTACTTTATATTTGACTAGTAGTGTTGATTCTATTGATTTAGTTACTACAAATAGAGTTGCAACTATGTAGCATTATTGGCTTAGTCATATGAGCCATAAGGGCATATAGATCTTAAAAGATAAGTTTCATAGATTAAAATATCTATATCTAGACTTCTATGAGAATTGTGTGTATAGGAAATAAAAGTGGGTTAAGTTCTTAAAGGTTGGAACCATAAAGAAAGATCACAAGTTAGATCTAGTACACTCAAATGTATGGGGACTAGCTTAGGTATATTCTACTAGTGGATCTAATTATTATGTTAATTTTATAGATGATACAACTAGGAAAGCTTGGGTTTATTGCATTAAAAATAAATCTGATGTATTTGACACTTTTAAGAAGTGGAAAGCCCCGATTGAGAATGAAATAGGTCTCAAGTTGAAATGTCTTAGATTAGATAATGGAGGTGAGTATTGTAGTAATGCCTTCTTTAATTATTATTCTAACAATGGAATTCATAGGTAAAAGATGGTTCCAATAATTCCATAGTAGAATAGGGTATCTAAAAGGATGAACAAAACAATAACAAAATGTCTTAGGAGCATGAGGTTACATGCAGGGTTGCCTTTATAATTTTGAGTAGAAGTAGTTAGCATGGTAGTATATCTGATTAATAGAGGACCTTCTATGACTTTAGATGGAGGCATTCCTAAACAAGCTTAGTCTGGTAAGAATGTTGATTATTTTTTTCTCAGAGTCTTTGGATGTGAGGCTTTTGCTCTCATCAAGAAATAGGATAGGACCAACTTATAGGCTAAATTAGATAAATGCACATTTGTTGGTTATGATGAGGATGACTTTGGTTTCCATTTATGGAGCATTAAAGATAAGAATATATTTTGGTTTAAAAATGTAGTCTTTAATAAAAAAGTCATGCATAAGGATCAATTGTAGGAATAGGATCAAGAACAAAAAGAGTACACAATATTAGATGGCATTATGGATGGTAAAGTATCCAAAGATTCATTTTAGGAACCTTGTACACAAGGACCCCAAACTCTTATGGTAATAAGAGCACCTGAATTTTTTTTTCCTTATTTGAATTATTTATTACTCACTGACAATGGAGAACTAGAGTGTTATGAGGAAGTAATGTAGTTAGATGCCAAGTTAAAATGGGAACAATCCATGGATGAGGATCATACATCTCTCATGGAGAACTAAACATGGGATTTGGTTAGGCTACCCAAGGGCAAGAGTGCATTGCAAAACAAGTGTATCTTCTAGGATAAAAGAAGAAGATGAAGGGAGAAAAAGGTATAAGGTTAGGATGGTGGTCAAGGAGTTTGCATAAATATTAGGTATTGATTTTGATGAGATTTTCTCTCTTATTATAAAAATGACTTCTATTATGATTGTTCTTGGTTTAGTTGTAGTTGAGGATTTGCACGCAAGAATAGTTAGATGTGAAAACTAATTTTCTTCATGGTGATTTGGATGAAGAGTTGTATATGAAGTAACCACAGGGATATGAGGTCAAAGTGAAGGAAAACTTTATGTGTAGATTAAAGAAGAGCTTGTATGGCTTGAAACAAGCACCACAACAATGGTATAAGAAATTTGACTATTTTATGTGGGAACAATAATATCAAAGGTATCATTATAACCATTGCATTTACATCAAACATTTTTATGATGGTTCCTTTATTATGATATGCCTGTATGTCAATGACATGTTAGTTGTAGGAAATAACATACAACATATTCATATGTTCAAGAAATAACTTAGTGACTCCTTTTCTATGAAGGATTTGGGTGATGTAAATAAAATCCTTGGTATGAGGATTTCTCATGATAGCAAGGAGAATAACATGATCTTATCCCAATTAGAGCATGTGAAGAAAGTCTTGAAAAAGTTTATCATGTTGGATGCTAAATCTATTGGTACTCCTTTGGCATACCACTTTAGATTATCAAAGGAGTAGTGTCCCAAGATGGAAACTAAAATCCTTAGGATGTCCAAAGTACCTTACTCATCATTTATTGGTAGCTTGATGTATGCCATGGTTTGTACTAGGTTGGATATTGCCCAAGGGGTGAGAGTTGTGAGTAGGTATATGAGTGATCCAAGTTATGAGCATTGTAAAGTAGTGAAATGAATTCTTTGGTATTTGAGAGGAACCATTGATTTATCATTATGTTATGGTGGATCAGATATCACTTTGCATGGTTATGTGGACTTAGATATGGTAGGGGATATTAATAGAAAGAGAAGTATGATAGGTTATATATTTACTATTGGAGATACATTGATTAGTTGGATTTATAGGATACAAAAGGTGGTTTCCTTGTTAACCACAGAGGCTAACAAGTAGATGATTGGTTATAGGAGTTGTTTTAATAGCTAGGTCATGAGTAAAAAGTTGGGAGACTACACAGTGATAGTTATAATGTTATTCATTTGGCAATGAGCTTTGATTTCCACTCACAGATGAAACACATTCAATTACATTATCACTTCATCAAGATAGCTTTGGAGGATAACTTGGTAAATCTAGAAAAGATTCATACTAGAAAAAATCCTATTATGACCAAGGTGGTCACATTAGACAAACTAAGATTATTTTCAAATTTGGTTGGCCTTAGTGTTCATAGAGTATTGATAAATTCTATTTAGGAGAAATGGTATCCAAGTGGGAGATTGTTGAGTGTGGAGCCCTTTTGGGCTATCACATGACCATAGAAATAAATTTTGTGGGCCTAAAGAGATCCAGGGATGTGGGGGATATAATTTTCATGTTCTCCACATGTGAGTGGAATATTCCTTGTATTCCTAATTTCTATGTATTCCATGTTTTTTAGATTTAGTTGTTAGATATTTATTTCCATGTGACTTCTTATTTTATTAGAAGTGGGTCTTTCTTCCTTATTTTTATGGAGATTGGTTATTTCTTGGAATATGTTATACCTTCCTTATTATGTGGAGTTAGTTGATATCAGATGTTTTTGGGAAAATGTGGTCTTATAAGGTGGATAGATGAATATGGCATGTTCCTCCTTGGGAGAGATTTTGGATAAGATTGATGAGGTGGAAGAGGGTTGTCACATGTTGGATAATGCTTATATTGGATAAGCATCACACATTTCTCCTCCTTTTGTGGATTTTATTCATTTTACTATATATACAGTGTATGGTGTGGCCTTTAGAGGTTGATGGTTTATTTACAAGGTATGGCTTTAAGGATCAGAGTCAAAGTGTAGGTGTTTATTACAAGGTGTGGTTTAGCAACTTGTGAGATATAACATTGTGCAGGTGCAGGTGAAAGTGAAGATTTTTGTGTGGTACTTTCTATAAGAGATTTTTTTCTATATTTGTTAGAGTTCATTGTAATCTTATTTTATATTACTAATTTATTTGAGAACTTTCATTGGTGGATGTAACCCACATTGGGTGAACCACGCTAGATTTATGTTGTCTATTATTTATTCTTTCATATTAATGGTGAATTAAGGAATGTTTTTGTGATGCATGTTATTGCATAGATTTAGATCTAGTCTATGGTGATAGTAGTTCTAGATCCTAACAACATATTCATCAAATTACTATCAACAAGGTAATGGACTATTTGAGTCCACTAATAAAAACCTGATTTAGATCATCAAGAGAACAATGGAAGATAATCAGAGATCTTGGAATACGAAGTTAAAGACTAACTTATGGGTTGATAGAATCATCCCCAGCAAATCCATTGGTCATTAATGCTATCTCTTAGTCTATGAAAGAGAAGCAAGGCTACCAATTTCATTATAGCTTCCCACTTTAGAGATTGCACAACAACTAGAGCTTATATAAATTGATGCAATGGAGGTCAAGATGAATGAACTAAGAGAATTGGAGGAAATAAGAGATGCTACCATGCATACCATGTGGTCCAACCAACACCAAGTGAAGAAGTAATTTGACAAAAGAGTTTCCTCAAGGACATTTCAATAAGGTGACATTATCCTCAAATGGGATGAGGACCATGTAAAACTAGGAAAACACTCTAAGTTTGACAACCTTTAGAGTGGACCCTATGTCATCACAAGTTGATAAGAGATAAATGCCTTTGATCTTTCCAAATTTATTGGAGATAGCCTTCCCATCCCTAAAATGGGAGGTATATCAAGTTCCACTATTAGTTGTATATCTTTCCCCTTGTACATAGGTAGATAGGTCTATTTTTCCTCTAGGTGCTTTTGTACATTACCTTCTCTATTGTTTATTGGTCTATTTTGTTTCTTTGTTTTTTTTTCCCCCCATTAATCCCAAAAGTGTTTTTATAAGTAATTAAAGTGTTTTTGTAAGTATATTTTCATTTTTTTATTCATCTTGAACAAGCTTAATCAAAATCTAGGTCCCATGACTAGCAAGTTGGTCAAGTCAACAAAGTTACTAGAAGTGTTGGCCATTTTGGCCTATATATCAGGCTTTTCCTGTAGTTAGAATGAGAAGCTTAGAGGTTCTTAATGAAGTAAAAAGCCTAATGGATTTAAAATGGGTCTAGTAATGCAAATAAATGGATCCAAGTAGGATCTTGTGGTGCTCATGAGAATGCAAGGGCATGGACCATATTGACAAAGTCTTGAGAGATCATCAAAACTTTGAAGGGTCAAGCAAAGGGTGAGTTATGTAATCTTTAGAGACCAGACCATCACCAGGATGTCTTTCAAAAATAAATGGACCAACCTTTTGGAGCATTTAATAAATGTACCTCAAAAACCCATGAAAGCTAAAATATTATAGTTCCATGGATTTATACATACTAGGATCATCCTCTAAAATTTTCATACCCATGTGAGCTTTCTATCTCAAGATCTAAGTGTTCAAAGATAGACCTACAAGATATGATGTTCATGTAAGTGTCAAGTTTGAGCTTCATAAAGTGACCATTTGGATTCAAAAAAATACTTAACGGGTTTAAATTTTATAAAGATCCAATGGTCTACATGAGCCAATATTTTGACAAACAAGATCTAACATTCACACTAGAGTCAAATGAGTCAAAAGTTCCTTAGGTTAAAAGCCATTAAAGAGCTACAAGTTAGACAAGATTTAATAGTGTAGATCAGTCAAATAGAGATATGATGGTGAAAGTTCACTAAAATTAAGGTGGGTTTGAGCTAGATCAACAATCAACATTCATTTTTACCAATGATTTGATGGTGTGGAGGAACTTATAGGAAGGTAGGCCTAATGAGATATATGGATTGCATTATTTCATATAGATTGATCCAAAGGTGCACAAGCAAGTCAACATGTCAAAGGATCTTAATTTTAAGAGATTGAGGGCCCACATTCATTTATATAGTTTGATATTATGGTACATAGGGGGTGAAAAGGTCAAGATTTGATAATGAGGATCTACGAGGCTAATAGGAGTGAAGACAAGTTGGAGTAATTTGACTGGGTAGAGAAATTTTTGATAACCAAAGTCAAGCCAAGGATTAGTTTTCAAACAAAGAAAACAATGTCTTATAAGGTCATCCCATCACCATTAGTGTTCATTCAAAATATATATGGAGCAAACACAGTCTTGCATTCAGGTTAAAGGACACAAAGGGACTACTATTAAGGCTAAATATGGACCCCTAGCTTGAGGGTTTGTGTCATAGAGGGATACTTTAATGACTATGTTCACCATTATTAGAATAATGAGATAGAATTTCAAAGGGTTCTATGAAATCATACACATAGACCCCAATGTTTTCATCTCTTGAACTGAGTACATGAAAAGGACCCCTTCTCTCCATTGTGCATGATGAATTAGTTAGGAGAAATTAATAACAAAAAAGATTCTAATAGACTAGCCTAGTTATTGTAACTACATGGATGGTAAAACCTAGCTCGGGATAACTTGACCCTACCATTGTAATAATAATTAACATTAGTTTAACTATGAAACCACTTGAAGTAACCCAAATCAATTAAAAGGGTTTGAATGAGAATAATTTTTGTAGGTAATTATAATTGTAATTCAAATGGATTTGAGCTCATTTGATTCCCCTTTGATCACCAAAAATACCTTTCTCTTACTTTCTTTCTTTTATAAATATATACTTTGAGCTATTCATGAGGATCCCTGAGGCTGATATGATTAGACTCTACCAAAAAGTTATATTTTTCACTTCTTGGGGTAATGAGAAAAGCACTTTTATAGTGTTTTGTCAATTTGTGTTAGCATTATTATGTTTGCTTGATATTTTAAGTAGTCTAATATTCCCTTTGAAAATTATAAGCTCAGCCTAAATGCTATCAACTTTATTTGTAGGTCATATAGTGTGTTTTAACATTAATCCCTCAAGGATGTAGTGGACTATTGAATGTAAGTGTCTTCAACTAAACCTTACTTTCATTGATCTCTAGTCTTAGTGCATCAAACTAACCTATATATGAAACATTATTTCTTATAAATTATATTAGACACTACATTATCTACTTTCATAGTCCATTAGTGTGTTAAAGATTCCAAGCATAAGAGTGGATATGATAAGTTCATGGTGGATCACCACAAGCTAGATAGGTTTAGGTTATACATTTTTTTGACTCTTTTCATTTCAACCAATTTTAGGTTTTATAAATAGAGGTCTAATTTTTTTAATCTAAGGATCTATCCTCATTAAAAACCTTAGAGGTCTAACCCTATTACAGGATACCCAAAACCTAGGGTCATTCCCATGTTGAGCTAGATTTGGGTAAAGGACTTGAATAATCCCTTACCACCTAGGGTGAAATATAGATCCCCAATAATAAGCATAAACACTCAAAGGATCTATGGATAGGTGATCTCCAAGAATGAAATTTAAAATATGATAGCTAATTTGTAGTAGGCTAAAGAGGTATGTTCATCCTTCATAAGTCAATGCCATTCAAAGGTTAGTGCTAATATATTATACATAGGTGGCCTAATTATAAGCATTTAAGAGAGGAGAGAGGATTAGTATTATGTTCCCATATATCTTCCCTTTTCCCATCATCAATGTCAATAAAATGTTTATCACATACCTCAAGAAACAAACCAAACCTTACCTAGCTTTCCTACCTAAAATTATATCTAAGAGAGACCTTATAAGGCTATTGAAGTATGTTTTTAGAATTCAAATTTTTAGGTTTCACAGTAGATCATATAAGAACCTACATCTTCAATTTTTTAGAGAGAGATATCCAGTGTTTTAGTTCATGATTATGAGGCTCACCTAGCCAATAAAATTGAGCTTAAAAATCAGCATCTTTAGTATTCAATGGTAGTTGCAAAGGCAACACATCAACAAATTTCCTCTTTCACACCCATAGATGAAACAAGTATAGATGCATAGGTTTCTAAACCCAAGTTAATGACTTGAAATTAGGTAAAATAGTTCATAAAGAAAGAAGAACAATCAGGCATAAGTCAAGGTGTTGAAATCAAGATCAAGTAGGAGATCATTCATCCTCCACTCCTTTATCCTCAAAATCCCATGTCCTTCCCTTCATATAAAGACATTCAATAAATAGTTTTTTAGAGAGAGGAGGTGAAGGTGATCTAAGAGGAGTAGCTCCATGAGAAAATTTAGGCATCTATGGTAACATCTGTAGACCTTTTTCATCTTGTTGAATACTTTTATGGATATACCATACCAATTATAGAGAAGGAACCTCTCCTTTGTGAGTCAAATCAAGAAATTTTAGCTGAGATGAAAGAAATTCCTAAAGATAAGAAAGATTTTTTAGTTGAATATCGAGAGAGCATCATCATTGAGACACTTGTAGGTAAGGACATTCATGACTTAGTCCTTCATAATGTCAAAGAAGATGAGTTACAGGATGAGATTAAGTAGAATATGAGATCCTTAAAGAAAGGTTTTAGATGTGCCACAAGAGGTTGTTTCAAAAGATCCTCTTGATTACTTATCAGTTGTCTCACATCAAGATTATCCTTAAAGACTTGGAAAATTAACCATTGATGAATGGAAGCCAACCAAAGAAGATAAGAGTTAAGGTAAGGATGAATTTTGGAAAAAAAATATGGATATTTGTAATTAATAGTAGGCTCTTAAAGGTCTCACACATCCTCTTAATTATGTTAAAGACCAAATAGCTACTGAACCTATCCAATTTGGCACACAAGAAGAGAAAGTTCATGAAAATGAGAAAAATGAAAAAATGTTGGCTGATTGAGTACCTCAAATCATTACTCCTGATCTCAAATCAAATGAATAAATATTATCATACAACATTCCTAAAGAGATAAAAAAAAGGCAAATCATCAAGATCTTTATAAGTCACTTGTTCATATGGAGTAAAATCAAGGTATAATGGAAGACATATCATATCATTGACATCTAATGAATGAAGAATAATTGGTATTATTCTTACAAAGTAGAAGAAAATGGGAGGAATATAATCGGGTCTTGGATCCATATCTTTGATCCATGCACCTAAGAATAGAGGTAGAAGAACCACTTCATCATTAAGAAGACATGAACATCTAATTCCTCCAATCTGTCAGAAGAGGTTATCAAAAGATGGAAAACATGCTTTAAGGTTCTATGGTGGACCAAATAGCTTTCCATTTTATCTTAGATGAAAAATTTTCATTTTAGGTTAGTTGTTTTAGATTGTCTTGTTTCAATAATAGTTTTCTTCCCTTCAGTTGTGTTTGTCCTATTTTCCTATTTTCTTAGGTTAGTTGTCATTAGTTTCTAGTTTAGTTATTTCCATTCATTATTATTTTTTATCATAGTTAAAATAGGTGTTACATATCCCAAAAGTGTCTATTTACTATTCAAGAGATTCATCAAGTCAAAGTTGTTATGATTCATTTCGCCATTGTCACATGAAATCTGGTGAGCTCTTTTGAACAACAAACTAGTCAACCCTTGTGAGGTGTTAAAAATATTGGTAATTTGGTTTGTCGAGGCCAAATACCAACCCCTACACTCCATAAGTATTCTTGGTACCATCAATAGCCTCTTCAAGTGGACTAAGATTGTATATTTTGGCCTAAAAGGACAAGTTTCACTCTTGAAATGATAAAATTCGTCTCTAAAGGTCATAAATTTAGGAAAAACACCTTAAAATATTTTCACATTTTTGTAATAACCTTTTTTAAAAGTTTCATACTTTAAAAAGGTGATTACATGTTAGTACAAGTCTATAAAGAGCCTAAATGACCCACACATGCCAAATTAGTACCTATAGAGATGTTAAAAAGATAATTTATTATTATAACATATCTAAAGACTCATGGACTCCTCTTCATGAATTAAATTTGATGATGATGAGCTTAAGTTGGAATAAAAGGCAAGTTTTAGAGTCATTTCATGTAATTTCCATTAAAAAGTATACATCTGTATGGAATTCCATATAACTAAAGCATTAAACAAGATTACCAAGTCATGAAAAAGCTTCCATAAGATTTTCATGGAAATTGGGTATAATACAGTCCCTAAATTGATCTCTTCCGTTCACTTTTCTTCTTTGCACATATTGATAGGTTTGTAGGTTTGATGATGGTATAGATTGGAAAGAGAAGGTATAGGTCTAAATTTTTGGTAATCGAAAGTAGACTTCAAGGGATTCTTGATGGAGTAAGTGGTTTTGTAATGTTTCTCTTCTCCCTCGTTAATCATCCATTTAATGTTAGGCTAATTTTTGTAGTTTTGCATCTAGGAAGGCAATCCATTTTCTTCAGTTTGTCCTCACCAGAGCATCATTTCAAGGAAATTCTAGTTTGTGGAGATTATTAGGAACCTAATATACCTTCCCATGACATTAACAATGTCATTTTCACATATGTGATGTTAAAATAAAAGATATTTGACAATAAGAGTTTAATTATACAATCTACATGCTTAAAGAGGATTTGTACTATCATGGAGAGAGAAGGCAACATCAAGTTTTGTTGAATTTGTTTTTATAGGGTATCCTTCATGTTTTTTATTTTCTCCAAGAAAATTTATCAAAATTTATCCAAGTTTAATATCAAAATACCATTCATATGCTCTCAATCATTACCAATAAAGCCCAATTTAGCAATATTGAAGGTTTTTTAGAATATTTTAAGGTTTTAACAAAGTACTAGGTTTCAATTTTATCATCTTGTGGTCCTCCAATGGCCTCTAAATTTATATTATGTGAGAAGTATAGATATAGGTTTGCATATGATTCTTCAAGATTCCCTTGTCATACTTACAAGTGCTCTTTTCCACCTCCACATCATTCACCCCCATATCACTATCATACTCAACCATCTTCCACTATGTTAATTCTTCTTTGCACCTTCACGTCATGTTTTTTCATCATCTTTCATCCTCATCACCATTACACCCATATCAATTCCATAGTTTCATTGTTAGAGAGAGGTATGGGTTTATCATAGACCATCATAATCATGAAAATGAGGTATATAGACCTTGTAGCTTCATAATATAGTCAGAAGATGAGGTCTATAGCAAGGTCACATAGTCAAGTACTAGTCATGAAGGTATAATAAAGAGTCAAGGTGAAAGAGACCTTCTTCAAGGTCTATCTAGATCAATAAATCCATGGTCATGAGAAATTATGAGGAGAAAACCATCATGGATGTGAGAGTAGGTGTTTGGGCCTTCAAATTTGTCATCTTTTCAATAGGATCACCTACAACAAAAGGGGAATATAGTCATGTTTTCCATGAAGGACATCAACAAAAGAATGACAATGAAGATCACTCCATTTGGTCTTTATACAATTACCCCATCAAGAAAATTAAGAGATTTTATACATGATCAAATCATGTTGAGCCTTATTTAAGGTCTATATGTTGTCTCAGACTATACAAGAGGTTCCCTAGAATAATATAGTAAAATATAGACTTTATAAGCTTGATCTCATGGTTGGAAGTATCAATGAGGTTAAAAGGTAGTGATATAGTCCTTGTCATGTTATATCTTCAATAATTTTTTGAAAACCATATAAAATCATTGAAGAGGAAAATTTATACACCAAAATTCACTTGTGAGAACACCTATAACAAGTTTCATGATCAAGAAGAATGGAACTATCATCATATAGATAAATAGTGTTTTAGGTATACATCAAGGGTTTTGAAACTTTCAAAGAGGGTTTTATGTTTAAATATCACCATGATATAGGGATAATTTAAAAAGGGAGATATTTAATTCATGAAGGTATATTTCTAAAGAACAAAAGATGCACCTACAGGCTACTCTTAAGGTCATAATTGAATGCAATGATGAGGGGTTTTTGAAATCTCAAAGAGACCTATTAAGGATCACTGCTAATGCATGGTTAGTCATGAGGATTCTTAACCTCATTATAGGCCTTAAAGAACAAAATGGAATTTTTTCAAAGAATTAACATAAGGAAAATAAGATAAAAGTAGACCTATGATCCCTAAAAGGTACCTACATCCAACTAAAGACCCTATATTCAACAAGCTAGATAACGTTATGGAATAATATTCAAGGTTTAAGAACTTTAAAGAAGGTTATTATGATATTAGGGGTCAATGAATAAATTTAAGGGAATTATAACATTTTGTTACTTGTTTAAAAAAATTCATAGTCATGTCTAGGTCTATCATAATCCATACACCTACCTATAGTCAAGCATAGTGAAAAGAGGCCTATCTTCAAGAAGAGATCATAGTGATATGTTATGAAATAGGTATGATTTTATAAAAATTCAAATAAATATGGTGGTATAATAGTTTAAGTACCTTTCAAATCAATGATAACTATGTTTTTTACATGTCAATACCCTAGTCTTCATCTATAGTTGACTATATAGGGTATCTTAAGATAGTCAAAGGGAGTCTCAAGATGGTCAAGATAATATAAATACATGGCTTACATGGTGAATTCAGATGGGATCTAAGTTTTCAAATTATATCATGAAATCCCTTCAAGGTTACACCTAATAGAAGAAACATATAATCTGTACAAGACCTCAAGAGCATGACCTACAACCATATTAAGGCTAAAGGTCCTTGAAGCTAAGGTACAAGAGTAAGCAATAGTAATGAAGGAGTATGATTTCAAGTAGATACTAAAATAAGTAAATGATGATGCAAACACATCAAAGGATATTCATGGTTTAAAAACCCTAAGTAAGGACTAAAATAATCAAGACCTCTTGGAAAACCATGCTACAACCATTATGGAAACACGGGCTCTCTTTTAAGATCTTTCAAGTTGGTGACTAGTAGGTAGAGTTTTAAAGGGAGTTTTGTATCTAATGCAAAGATTTTTTAAAGAGTGTGGACTTAACTAGGGTCAATATAGAGTTATATAGAGTTTTCAAAGATAAACCAAAGTCAATTCAATTGTCAATGACACTTACAACTATACGAAGGTTCTAATACCAACATAGTCATGTTTTTAGCATGGAGGACGAGAATCAAAGTGGTACATATGAGTCTCTTTGTCATTAAGGGGTATATTGAGGTAGTAAAGTATGAATTCACTAGTAATAGTACCATTATGGGCCTTTGAATATATCAACACAGCCAAACCCTATAGGCTTGTGTACAAAAGGTTGACTATGTGAGGAATAAATACCTTGTTTGAGGTCAAAACATGCTAAAATAAAGGTGAATGGTGGTTACCAATAAGGTGATATTACTGATGGAGATAAATGAGTGTGAATTATATCAAATAATTCCATTTCTCATAACATTAAGATTTAATTACTATTGACATACAGTCATATGAGGTCTTTTGAGGAGGCACAAAGTGACATAAGGTAACACGGAGGATTATGAAATATAAAATGAATGGTAATAAGAGTGAAAGAACTTTTTTATTACCTAATTAGAACTTATAAATATTTATTAGGACCCAAACACCATGGTAAAACACCAAACATAGTCAGTCACATGCTCTGTCAATGCATAAGAAGACTGTTTGAGAGAGATTAGTGAATTTTTGGCATCTACATGTTGAATCAAGACTTGAAATTTGGTAAACATGGTCATCATGACATTAGGAATATTAACTTAAATTATTAAGGCTATTAAATAAGTGTAAGTACCCACTATTTTTACACAGTCCCCTACATGTCCATTCACTATCACCATTGGAGAAAGTAGTATTCTTGGGTGCATACAAGTGTGTTGGAAGGGTTGTAACTTCATTGGAATTTTTAAAAGTATGAATATATGTTATTAAAAGTTATTAATACATTTAAATAGTTTCCAAACTCTAAATTATATGCAAATGATGCCCTTGGGGGCTAAAACAAGCAATCAAGCCTATAGCTCCATAAGGCATTTTTTGACCTATCTAGAAAGATGACACCTACAAAGTAATTTTATGAAATTTGAATTTACCATGATGATTATTTAAATCATTGATAATAAATGGAGTCATTTTTAGTCCAAGGAGGAAATTCAATTTTTTTTGTTCCAAACACCCATTCAAGCCACCTCATCAAATGCTCATATCTTTCACCACATGAAGAGTTTTGAAAAAATATATTATAATTATTTTAGGATCAATATTAAATAATAATTAATTAAAAATTGAGTTTTTAATGGGATGTGATTTATGAACAATTGCTAAGAGCATAAGCAGTCCAGAATGTAAGCAAAACCCTATAGGTAAATTTCTTCATGTGGCTATCTTCTGATAAATTTTACATGGGAACCCAATATTATAAGGTAAATTGAGGGGTTATATAAGATAAAAATTAATATAAATAATATTGTATTTGGAATTTTGTGCTTCATGAATCATCATTAAGAATATTTAGCTCTAAAACCCTCTCAAACCCTTATAGTGACCAGTTTTAAGAAAAGTTTATTTTATTTCCATAAAAAAATCATGGAGAAACATAAAACATCTTTAAAGATAAATTAAACTCATATATCATCCCATAAATTAAATTTTTTTGTATGGATCTATATGGATCAAGCAAAAAACAAGTTTTTTGGAAAGAAAAGCACAAAAGATGAGGTTTAGGGAAGTTTACATGAAATTCAATTAATGGATATTGAAGACTAAGAATTTTTATTCATCCCAAAATAATAATTTGGTTATAAATATTTTTGTAATTTCCCCTACCATCTCCTTCAAAATAGTTATTTTTTAGGAAAATGAAGCAGAATTGACCTAGTTAAGCATGGTGACTGAGTTGTAAGAGTTTATTCATCAAAATCACCTATATCATGGTTTAAGGAGTTGTTACAAGTCTAATACACATTTTAGTTTTAGTGTTAATGGTTTTATTAAAATTTATAATGGATTTTAAAGTTAAAAAGGTAGGCTACTAGGCCTAATTGGCCTAGTAGGCCTATTTGATCAAACATCAAAGTAGAAGTTGGCATTGAATGAATATAAATAGGTTGACATAGAGTTTCCAAACCACTATATATCATAAAATTTTAATTTTATAAGAGACAATTCATAAAATAATGGCATAGTGGATATATCTTGTCTTAAGAACCAATCATCACTCAAGTTGACTAGTTGAGCAATTTCATGCATCTTTCAAGGTTTTCATGCAAAGGCGGACTTTTATTCAACTTCAAGTCACTTAAATTGGAGTAGATAACAAAATATTGGCATATCATTCATGAAAATGGAGTTTTAATAGTCAAATATGACCCACCTCTTATTCCAATGCCAAAAAAGAATATCATGTAAGACAAAGAGACAAAGGAGATATCTTAAGGACTTTTGCTTCAAGTTAAAATGATATTTGACTTGAGTTCATATGCAGTTGACCTCCTCTTCTCACCTCTACACCACATTGGCTAGAGCTTATTCTCACTTTTGATACTTGTTATATATTCAAGATTTCAAGCCATTTTTTAGGATCCCTCTCTTGGGCATGACTAGACTCTACTGGATTGAGCTTTGTAGCCTTCTGATATGAATAAAATGACTATTTTTAGATACCGTTATTTTGGTATAGTGTGTTTATGTTAGTTTATTTGAACATTTGGTATTATTTTTTCCATTGTTAGGTCATAATCTCACCTAGCTAAATGCTAACTTATGTAGGTCATGTTCAAAGTTTAATGTCATCTGATTGAGCTAATAGTGGATATAATTGACTAGTTAGTGTCTTGAATTAAGCCTATTCCATCATTTCCCTCAAGCTTTGATCAATTGATAAAACCTATATATGAAATACTAATCTATAAGAGTCATTTTGGGTTGTAGATTCAATCATTTGCTTGTCTTATCAGTGTTTTAAGATCTCAAATAGAGTAAATGAACCAATAATATAGGTGTATCACCAATAGTAGAATAATATTTCCATTTCAATTTATTTTTAACCCTTTTCATCCAAAAAACATAATAGTTTAGTAAGAAGATCATAAGTGATACACAGAGGAGATATCATCACCAAAACTAGAGGTTTGGTCTGAGTTTAGGTGTCACACATGTCAAATCATATTAATATTAGTCTAGGTGTGAAGGAGTTTTAGATATATCTATCAACCTTCAGTAAGGTACTATTTGGGTTTATAAAATTACCACTATTAGAGCTAATACTAACTAAAAATGTATCTCTTGGATCTCTCATGAACATTCTATATAGCTCTCTTTGAGGTTTGTTTTACTTTGAAGCTTGCTTAAATTCTATCATGTCCACTTGGTAATTTTCAATATGATCATTGGGAGTCATGAATCCTTTTGAAACTCTAAGTGTGTTTGAATAATGCTATGTTTATTATTAAGAATCATCAAGGTTGTCTTATTTGTGATCATCAAACACTTCATGGTCTACCAAGGTCTTTGTTTACTTGGTAGAGACCCCAAGATCTTATTTTTTCTTATCAGGTATATGATTTACCTCATCATCAAGTCTATATCATTTTTGAAGAGTTGAAAACCTACTTACCTCCTCAAAATCCTACACTATGGCATTGAATTTTTACCACATATTATCTACCTCTTCTTCAAGTTCATGCTCATGAATATTATCCTTATTGGCAAGTAGAATCAAATGCTCACTAGGAATACTAACATCATCATCCATGTGTAAAAGGTAGTTGCCCCATGTAACTTATTCTAGAGTGTCATCATAATTTTCCTCAAGAGATCATTTACATTCTTAATGGAAGATGTATGTACCATAACCATTTTTCTCAATATGCTCATATGGATCAAACCCATACTTTTCAACTCCTTATTCATCAAGGTATAAGTCATTTATGCCATCAAGAAGTGTTAGAGGTTCTTAATCACTAGGATGATCTTCTTCATCACTAATTATAAAATTCATGTTAGATTTATAAATCACATATGGATCTACATAAAAATTAGATAGACATTTAGATTTGATTAACACTTTAGCACCATACCTAGTCCTAAATGCCATATTGGACCAATCTAAAGTCAAGTATCCTTTAATCTTAGTATTAAACTCTCTTGGAAAACAAAGGAAAATGTGAGGTGGCACATCTAAAACCACAACATCATGAATAATAGTGAAATTAGGACATGAATTAAGAAAAAGTTACAAACCTTTGATTATTCCAATTATCTTGGCATCTAACACATCTAGTTATATCACTCCCTTAGATTGAGACTTGTACTTCAATTTCAACTTATCATCTACTTAATTGGGCATAAATAAATTATTTTATCTACTATAAATAAAATAATTATTTACTAAAGCATCTCTAATGATGATAGAGAGATACGATGGAAGATGTTTGTTAAATTTCTCAATTTTGTCTGGTTATCATTCACTATGTTTCAATGTGTTTTTCAAGGATGCCTCTTTCTTACTAAGTTGCTTAGTCATCACGTTGAGTTTGGATATTTCTTATTGGATCAGGTCTTCTTGTTTAGGTATTTTAATTTTATTCTAAATTGACACATCTATATGAGACTTCCTTATCTTCTCTATAATTTTAGTTAAATCTCCACTAACCTACGTTTTTCCACTAGTAGGAAGAGTTATGCCTATACCTTGAGAATTTTGAGGTGTGAAAGATTTGTTCACATTATAAATTCTTTAATCAACTTGTGAATTTGGGATTTCATTAGACATACATACCCTTTTGGATGTTTGAACACTCATTTATGAACCATTACCATCCCCTTGAACCTCTTCAATTACCTTTATCTTTTCCCTTATGTTTACAATTATATGACTTGAGTATTTTCTTGATTTCCCCTGGTAATTCATAACACATGAGTTATCTTACTACAAATTGACTAAATTAAACCCCACTTTAGTACTCTTTCCATTTTTCCCTCCTCCATTAGGTAACTCATATTGATTCATGGTTGGCATTGTTCCCAAATTTATCATGAAAATGTGATTGAAGGACTCATTGACATAAATAGATAGATCATTAGGTTGATCTCATAGAGGCTAACCTTCCTTCTCTTGATCAAGGTTATTTTAATAGGCACTAATTATTTTGAGGTGGAGGAAGTATTGGGATTATAACCTTTATATGAATTTTCTTGAACTATCTTCCCTTAACCTTAAAGATTACCTTGAAAGGGTGATCTATTACCTTGGTATTTTATATAGGACTGATTATTTTGATTGTGTCTTTGGAAAGGTTTCAATTTTTTTGTTGTATGATTCTCTTAAGACCTAAAATTTATTTCTCGAGATCCCTCCTAGTTTCTACCTCATTAGATTTAGTTGAATGACTAGGGGTAGCTAGCTTATATTTTGGTGTAGGGATGGGAGTAACATTAGGTGTAGGGGTTTTTAAATCTATGAATAAAGGAATAGGGGGTCTGGGGAAAATAATCCTAGCCTAAATCAAATAATTCTCAGCCTTAATGTCCACTTGATAGACATTAGGAAATGTGTTCCCTCTTATAGATTATACCACCATAGAAATATCACTATCAAAAGCCTTAAGATAATTAAAAAAAACATGATGTGTAGTAGGTCCTACCAAGATTATGATCCTAATGCATGTCTTATGAAACCTTATGTTTAAGTCTTTAATATATTCTTAAGGTTTTTTTATTATGTTGGTTACTTACTCACTTAATGAAAATTTGTCACTCTTATTCTCAAACCTTCTCCTTAAAGCATTTCCCAATTCATCATATATGGTGATAGATTCAAGAGCCAAAGTACCATACCAATAAATACCTTTCCTTTTTAAATAGAAAACCAAAAACCCAATTTTTATGTTCTCCTCAATGATGTGATGTATATTATATAAGTATACAATGTTTCTAATGTGTTCAATAGAGTTAATGGTAGTCTCACCTATATATGAGGGGACACTTTTGATGGTAAATATGGGAATGTCATCATAATGGGCAAGTCTTAGAGGACTATATCCATTGAAGGAAATAAAAATTAGGCTACTTTTCATAATATATTTATGAGTTTACAAGCTTGGGCCAATCAATAACTTTATTATAGGTTTATGAACAAGGTAGGATCTCTTTGGGTAAGTATTGGTGTTATAAAATCTGTATGCTTTCACTAAATAATGAGGAATATCTTGGAAATTAAAAGGAATGAATTTAGTATGAAATATTGTGCTTACCTTAGGCATGAAACATTGCACTAATCTTCCACTAAGTGTTAATTATTAGAGTCATCAGATACTACAAGAAGTAGACTATAAAACCTCTTATTGTCAAGACCAACGTCTACCTTAGACAACCTTCTTAGACTTCATGTCCCATTGGGCATGTCAAAACTACTATAACCCAGATTTTCACCTTGTATATAATTCAATCAGATCTTCTCATATTTGGGATAACATGGAACTATCTCTACATATAGTGAAGTTGCTAAAAGAGATAGATCTCTAGATTAAGAAATAGTTCCCTCAATCTAATTGTTTATGCTCACACGCTACACTAGACTAATCACTTGTTGGCGGTGAAAAGTTAAGAAGTAAAAATGAAAGTAACTTATACTAATGGAGGTGATACACCAAGGATATCTCCACAAACATACTTGAATTTTCACTAAGAGAATGGATTGTTAAAATTGATCACAACTCAAGGTTCTTATAACATAAGTGTTTTTGCATGGAGGTAGATTGCTATGAATTTCCAATTATAGGAGAATAGGATGTATAATATTAGACACTAATAATCTCTTTTCACATTTCAAAAAAATGTAGAAAGAATTTACACTTCATGAGACCAATTATAAGAAGTTGTACTCACACAATGCATACAAGAGCATGATACAAACAAGGAGAAATAATCATCACTTATCATCCAAATAGACTAATTTACATACTTAGGAAAGAATTTTAGAGAATAAAATATCTTGATAAAACTTTATTCAAATGAAATACAAGATGTCAAACCATAAGGGCTTCTTCATACCAAATATGGATAGTTTACAATGCCAAAATGGCTTCAATATATAGAGTATAGGAGAGGTGAGAGAAAGAGTGACATTAAAGAGTCGCCATGACAAGTGTCAAGTATTAAATACCAGTTAAAATGAAAGAGAATGAGTTAGATAATAGATCATGAAATTATCTTAGATATAAAACATGACACCTTCTTAAGGTTGGCACAGGGACACTTGATGTCCTTCTTGAAACTACTTTCTAGATGAAGAGTTCACTTAACTACTTAAAACCACCTTAGAAATAATTGACACATGTGCCCTGACCTGATAAGGTCAAAAAATTATTGGTTTGGGTCCTTATACACTCCTCCAAATGATGATCTTACTCTTAGCACTTATTTTTAATTCCTTGTAGTCATTCATTAGCCTTCTAGGCCTCAATTCTCATCCTTGTCATTGTGGTGACTTGCACACACTCAAAGATATTCATTACAAAGATGTGAAACACCTTATCATGATATATTTTCCCTATATTATATCATATATATTTAAATTATACTCAATATCACACTTCTCATAATCAACTTGATAGTCATCTTGTTTCTCATTATTTTTTCCAAGATTGTCTTCAACAACCAACCTAGCAGAGGGGTTTCCATGAATGACTAAGGTGAGAATGAGGTATAAAGAGTTAAAATACATATATACACACCTTATAACCTAATTTTAAATTATATATTCCTTTGTACACCTTTAAATTACCTCAAATCTTATAGAAAACATAACTCATATGTACAAGTGATGGTACAAAATAATTAAGTGGCAAGGAGCCTAAGAGAGTGTCAAGTAGGTCCAAATCATTTTCTAGTCCAATTGAAACCTTATGGATTAATTTATATTAATAATTTTCTCCTAAATATATTATTAGGGTTTTGTGATGGTTTTATTCCATTTAGGTTCTTAATGTATGCAATCATAAATACATCATGTCTATAAATCAATCCTAGCTCAAAGAAGATAAAACATACCTAAACTTTTGATTGGGAATAAATTTTTTAAGTGGTAGCATGAACAATATGGGGATATTATAGAAATGATTAGGGGATCACTTTTCATAATAAACCATGTTAGGAATGGTTCCAAAGCCTACAGTCTAACATAATCAGACAACAACCCTAAAAGAGTCCTAGGTTTAATGTTCACTCTATTATAATAAAAATTAAGTAAATATAATATAGTGCACAATAAAGCTTGTGTCAAAAAATTTGGGTTATAAAAAAAATAAACTAGATTAAATATACATAAAACTCATATACTCATATCAATGTATTTGGAATCCTAATGCATGGGAGAGAATCAGAACAGCATTATCTATCTACTCTTACAAAGGAGAAATAAAGTTGGGAATACTTATCTTGAAGATGAACCCAATGATCCTCAATCTCTCCCTTGGACAAGGTTCTTTGAAATATATTATTATGTTATGTAAGGATAAAAAAGATAAATCAGTTCTAGGCTACATAACCTATCTATGTATCTAAAATATTTCTCCCTAAAATAAGATCTGTATCTCTAAAGAAAGTATGGAACCCTACACATTATTCCTCAAGAATAATGGTCAATAAGAAAATTTTAATTTGAACTTATTATTCTTTGATTATATATTCTCAAATGGTTAGAAATGAAGTTCTATATATAGGTAGATCTTGCCATAAATCCTTCTTAATATGTTGGTTATATAGGGTTGACCTGGTTGACCCTATATGTTTTCAGGAGGTAAATCACTAGGTCTCAAGCTAGGTCAGCTGAAGGGTTAATAAAAATTTTAAGAGAAAAATATCCCTAAATATTATATGGTTGACCATCTAGACCTTTTATAGTAATCAAAGGTTTAAAACTATATAGGTTTGACCTAGTTAACCTAGTATAGTCAACTAGTGAAAGGGGGTCAAGGCAAGAAGAAGGAACATAATGATATGAAAAATGTTTGGAATGGGTATAACAAAGAAGAGTAATATTAGGTAAAATGGTTTTACGAGATAAGTGTGTTTATTTCAAGTGGAAAAGGGGATAAAAATATTATGAAACACCAATGGTCTACCCACCCCTTAATGTATCCCTTAGGGCATGTACTCAGAGAGATTAAGACTCGATAGGTTCCTACAAGATACAAAGTATCAGTAATTGATAAAAGTTTGAAAATATTATGTGTATACATATGCCCCACTCAAAGCATGTCATGTAAGTGAAAAATGAGATGATGCTTCAAAAATAGAACTTGATAACACATAATGTTGATACTAAGTAAAGTGCAGTAAGTAGTAAATAAGATAAAAGGAAGGATAGAATTTAAAAACACATACCTTTACTTAACTTAGTGATTTAGATAAAGTAGACTATAATAAATGTGAAGGTGTACAATGTGAAAAACACTAGGTGAACCTATAGAAGTTAGTGTAAAAAATAGCCAAACATTGAAATTTTAAAAAATAGGCATATAATAGTGAAAACTATTCTCTACGTCATCACAATTCTAATGCATTTTATGATTTGAAAAATGGATGAATAAAAACAAAGATATAGGCAAAACAAAAAAAAATTGAAGAAAAATAATATAAAAAAATGGATTTTGAAAAGTGATTTTAAAATAGGGTAAAGAGAAGTCATTTGGTTATTTTGACTTGTGAAGGAGAGAAAAAGAGCTGTAGAGACCAAATGATCTAGGATGGTGAGGAGATGACAATCTCAATGAGGGGGAGCTCTAAGAGCAGTGATGTGTACATGCAGGTATGCAACTATGAATCTTAAATGAGTTTAGGAGTAATGTAATGAATTAAGTGGACTTTTATAAATAAAAAAATTTAGCATTTCTAGAAGTTTAAATGAAGTAAAATTATATTCTATAGGTTTGAAAAACTAATTAGGAAAATGGGTTTGAAGGAATTATGGATAAAACTACAAAAATACACCTTTTTAAAGAAATGCAAGGGTTTGATAATGAAAAAACAATTGGGTCTAACCAGTCAACCTAGTAGGTTGAAGATATTTAAAATCCACACTGTCGACCTAGTAGGTATGTGTTGACCTTGTACATTTTATAGACTACTGACCTAGTACAATTTGTCAATTGAACCAAAAAGTTTAGAATGATAATATAGTACTAGGGAGGGGAAAAGAAGAGGGTTGACTTAGATTTTTAAGTTAACCAAGTTAAAAATAGGGAAATTTTGGCCAAACTTTGTTGACCAAATAACTAAAATGGTATGAAAAAACATGTAGAAGGTCAAAATAAGGCTAGAATGGCCCAAAATGACCAAGTAATGGAAAAATAGACCAAGTAGGCTAAAAATAGGTTAAAATGAGTGAATTAAAGTAGTTTAGTCTTATTTTATATTGAAATTGTAAGAAGATTATAGTATGATTATACATGACATGGAGGATCTAATACATCTTTTAGTAGTTATTAGTTATAGGGATGACCTAAATTTTGGTGATTAGTAGACGTGTCTTAGATATTAAGTCTACTAGAGCATCTAACCATATGAGATAAAACTAGGATAGTAGTTATAGGCCTAGGAAGGATAGCTAACATGTGCAAGATTACCTTGAGCATAGATTTGTTAGTCATGTTCTTTGGATGCTAGGAATGATTGACTAACACCTTCAGATGGGAGGTGGATGGGATGTGGTAGAGGTAGTTATCACTCTAGATGATGTGCATGTCATCCTAGGGCTACTAGTAGTAGGAACACTAGTGACTACAAGTATACTAGATAGCTTGGAGGAGAGGAGAGCCTTAGCCATGTGGGATATAGGCTCAGATTTGATATTGACAAGTAGGAGAGTTAGTATGTTTGACATATATGCATCATAACTTATAGATATCTAAAAGGATGTGATAGGACTTGTGGCATAGTGAGTGTTATGTCATAAGTTAGATGGTAAGGTACCAATATTCGTGATATCATTAAGCAGGATGATCCTAGAAGAGGGAGTATTATATGATCTCATCTTTGTCATCTATGTCTAACTTGTACATGATCTATATGAGGTATTAGTCAAAGGGAAAAAGTTGATAGGATTGATCATTTTATTGATGGCTTGGATATACGACAGGTTTCCCATGTATTAGTTGTTTGGGTTTCCCCATGTGGTTGATTATAGGTATCCTTGAGTATAGATATGGAGAGAGGACTAAGTAGTGTGGGCCATGCCCCATGTGCTACTGTTATAAATGGGGAGATGCATATACATAGTGTGATAGCATATGGGCACATAGTGACTACATGGCCAAGCTAGGACATAGTTTCACTAGCTATATTGAGGATAGAGGTGGTTGGACACTATACCTAGTGGAGAGAGCCACATATGGTGGCATGGGTACTAGGATAAATGGGCTTACCTCATCCAATAGCATTAATATTGATGTCTAAATAGTGGGTTTTTGATGTAAGGGAATTCCTTAGGTAAGTCATCATGATGTCATTTTTGGCCTAAAATAAGGTAGGAGGTGTTCTAGAGTACTTTTTGGTCGTTACGAGTCTTTACTAGGTGTCTAGGATTCATAAAATTCAAACCTCATAATTTCCCGCCAAAAGGAACTATTCAAAAATTTGAATTATTGTAAACCATTTTGAGGGATCATAGAATCTAATTTGATAATTTTTAGATATAGGATCATGTAATTAAGATTCTTATGAAAAGGTTAAGTGTTTCTAATGCCTTGACCCTCATATGACATGGTTTTGCATATCAAGTTAAGTTATAACTATGGGTTATCCAAGACTCCTATGTGGAACAAGGTTCAAGAATCAATTATTATTTTATAGGGAGATGTAATTATTTTAATCTTTGTCTTTTAGATAGATTTCCTCAAGATATAAAGTAGGAAAATTATATGAATAAAGTCCATTTTGCTTGTCATGACTATTTCATCTTCAAGATTCAGTGACTGTTAATTTTTGTGATAATCATCAATATAATGAACATAGTGATGGTGATAATGGTAATAATTTCTTGTTTATATTTAATTATCATTACATTAATCTAGATATTGTCTTTATATCTACTCAGATAAATATACAATTGTGTTGAAATGTATTGTTCCCTGTAGAGTTTTTAAGGCAAGATAGATTTTAGATTTTATGTTTATTTGATAGTGATGAGACTTTGTGTGAGTTATTATCTATGTAGAGAGGAATATACCATGATGATAACCTTTTTATAAGGTCCAATATTGATTAAAATCTCTCATATTCAAATATATTATGTTATGAAAATTTGTGTCTATGTAAACTAGGAATACAGGGTAGAACAATGTCTACAAGAGTGTAATTGAGATTTCAAGAAGAATTAAATGTCTATTTATTTTTGTAATTAATGGAGAGTGGTGATGTAATAAAGGGAGAGGTTTAAAAACATGTTGTGACTCAAAAACATCAAATTGAAACCTTGAGTTGATAAATGTGTAGGTTACCAGTCTTGGAATGAACTCAATTCTCTAAGTTTTTATGGATATCAAAGAAATGGAACATAATTAGGCTATGTAAGTCCTTAAAAAAGATCCAAATTATTTATTCAAACCTTAAAAAGTTTTTTATAATTCTATAGTCTTTATAAAATTCATTCTATGAATTGGTTAGACCTCTTGGGTCTGTGTAGAGACTTAGTAACCCTAGATTAGGGTTTTAGATGTAGGAGTTCCCACCAGCCAAAAAGGCCCAAACTTGGTCATCAATGTTTTTTCATCAATAACTAAGAGATTTTTGTGGTTTTATACATGTACCTTCATTATTCCATACGTTTTGGGATTGTGGGTCTATTATAAGGCTAAATAGGCCTAATTAGGGACTGAGATAGTGGTGAAATAGAGTATGCATGTGGAGTTGTGTCTAATGGGGAATGGTAGAGATATAATACTTAAAAGGAGTATAATAAATGATCTTATTTTGTTTTGAAAGTATATTTTCATTCCAAACAAAAGATGTTTCCTCCAAAATAGAGATAGTAGGGGTTTAAGACTAGAAAGGGACATGTGTGAAGAAAGTGATTAGAGAGCTTGAATTAGTGACTGAAGTAGGGTTAGAAATAAGTGCTATTATAAAGGAGTATTTATGTGATTTAAATAATCATTATGTTTTTATGTCCTATTGAAATACCATATTGGCATTGACCATTGAATGGAGTACCATGAAGGTAAAAGAGAGCACATGAACATTGAATGACTCAATTGAATGAAGGTTGTTGGATAGAATATTATTAGTGTAAGAATAATTTAAAAATAATTAAGAATTGTCCTATGTATTTCATATTACAAAAACCAAAATAAGCATCACTAAGCTGTAAGACTATATAAAAGGTGAACTAAAATCAACAAGTGTGATCAAGCTCTACATAATTTTGGTATCAGAATAGGAAGATACCTCAGGTACAAGTACAAGAAGGATATACAATGATTAATATTTGATGTTGTTCAAATTTTTTTGAATATTTTAGGCAAAAATCAAGTAAGGAGACAAGGTGAGTGACAAACTACAAGATAGAGCAGAGCAAGAGAAGGCAAAAAGATAGTATGGTTTATAACAAGGTATGATTGTTCATGATTGATTTGACAAAGTGTTGGATATATTTGCTTAAGTGGTTTATATTTGGTTATTTATGTGAAGAGGAAGGATAAGTGATAAGTTGGATAACCTTAATAAGTGAAGGTATATAAAAGGATAGTGTGGTAAAGAATCCCAAATCCAAGAGAGGCTATAAAGAACAATGAGAGCTATTAACAGCTCAAGGGAAATCAAGCTCAATAGAGAGCTTAATAAGACAATGAGTAGTCCCAAGTGAGGACCAATCAAATAAGAAAGTGAATCCAAGTGAAATTCCAAGAGAGAGAAAGAGAATAGAGGTGACTTGATTGAGTTCAAGAAGGCAAGTTTGGAAAACTAACTTGTTAATAAAGAGTGAAGGAAAGAAAGGAAAGAGAATGATGGGCTTACTTGTCAATAAATAGTAAAGGAAAGAAAAGAAAGAGAATGATGGGCTTAATTTAAGAATATTTCCACAAAAAGATGAAAAATAAAGTATAAAATGAATAAGAGGATATAGATAAGAAGATTTTTGAGTTGAGAAAGGAATTAACAGGTATGGAAGAGAGATTGAAAGAGATGTTTATGGCATGGAAAATGAATTTTAGTATCAAGATCAAGAAGAGAGTATATTTTGGATTTAGGGACAAGATGGAAGATAGAAAAATATAGAAATTAGTTACACATATGAGACATCAACTAGAGGATATTATTGAAGAATATTAGAACAAGGAAGATGGATGGCCAAGTGAATATGAAAATATAAACTTGTGTTATCCTGAGGAAAATGAATAGCTAGATGACATGGCAAGAATAGGTGAAGAAGTTCAAAGCTTCATTTAAATCATATATAAGGAAGATTTAATCTTATAATAACATGAAAGGTATAAATAGGTAAGAAAATGTGTAGAACATTATGATTTTACTAATATGTGTGTGTGTGTGTGTGTGTACATATATATATATGTACATATATATATATATGTACATATATATATATACATGTACATATATATATATATATATATTTACATATATATATATATATATATATATATATATATGTATATATATATATGTATATGTACATATATATATATATATATATATATATATATATATATATATATGTACATATATATATATATGTACATATATATATATATGTACATGTATATATATATATATGTATATGTATATGTATATATGTACATATATATATATATGTATATATGTATATATATATATATATGTATATATATAGATATATATACATATATATATATATGTACATATATATATATATGTACATATATATATGTATATATATAGATATATATATATATATATACATACATATATACATATATATATATATACATATACATATATATATATAGATATATGTATATGTATATATATATATATATATGTATATATATATATATATGTACATATACATATATATATGTACATATACATATATATATGTATACATATATATATATGTACATAGTACATATAACCATATATATATATATGTACTATGTACATATATATGTATATATATATATATATACATATACATATATATGTACTATATATATATATATATATATATATATATATATATATATATATATATATATATATGGTGGATGAAGTAATGCATAAATAAGAGGACAATGTTGTTGGTATAGATTCTAGAGTATTGGTTACATGAGATAAGGAGTTGGTAAAACAAAATGAATAATTATAGGCAAGAATTAAACCTAAGAGGACTATGTTATCCTAAGAAGGACATGACATGTCATGGCATAATCAAGTTTTCTCATGTGAGTATGTGAACTAGTTGTTTACAAGATTGTCTAAACATTTGAAAATTATTAATAGTAATGAATATATACAAGGATTTGTGGCTAAGGTTAGTTCTTTGAATAAGTTTGATAAAAAAGAAGAGGAAGACAATGGGTTGATAAGTGGACAACATGTCCATGAAAAGTGAGAAATTGTATCACAATGTTATACCCTTAACCTTTGGCATGTCTAGGGATATGTGTGGCTGACTTATGACTTGCATACCTATTTTATATTCTTGTTACATTTATTTATATTATTAGTTAGGTCAACCTATGGAATAACCAAGGCTAAGTAGACTATATATAGGAGATAGTGGTTAGTCTTAGATTATCATGTTAAGTATTTTTCTCTTAGTGCATTATTGTGGAGGTTTCCCCATCAAAGTGGCTTTGCTATATTATCTTGTATTCTACTCTACTATCAATTATTGTTGTGTGATCTCTCATATTTGCTTATTTTATACATCATATAATCATTTTGTGTGAACATCTAAGTAATTTCATTACAAGTGGTATCAGAGCTTCGATTTGAGAAATTTTACTCTAGCATTTTTTTCTAGATCTGGTGAGGTGTGACTTCTGTGAGTGGAAGGAGTGAAAAAAAATAACTTTCCATCTAGGAAGAATTAATTTTTTCTATTAAATTAGTATTGTTCAAAATGCTTTTTTGAAAAAAAATATTAAAAAGAAAAAGTCTAGAATTTTTTTTCGCTTTACACAATTATTGTCATTGGATTCATCTTGATGAGATGATTGCAATGGTATATTATATTGGTACACTTTTTTGGTGCTAAAATTTTTTACCCTAGTGTGTAAAGGTAGTAGTTAGATTCATCTTGGTGAGGTTATTGCAATTATACCATCTCCTAATACAATTTTTTTGGTGAAAAAACCCTTTTAGGGTTTGTATATGGCTGGGCTTTCTACATGGGGAAGAAAAGGGGGGAAAGAAACTCCTATAGCTCCTACCAATTAAATGGAATCTAAAACATCAGATCTATTGATTTCTCAACTTCAAGTTGACATAAAGGGCATGGTGTAGCATGATGACTTTTTTGCAGTTCAAATAATGTTTTAGGGATGCAAAGAGAGATTAATGGGTTTCAAAATAAATTGAATTAGATTAAAACTCAATTTGCCTCCCTTTCATCTCAGTTAAAATCAAATAAGCCTCCACTTCATCATTCAAGTTCTCCTCCTCTCAACACTAACAAAATCCAATTCTGGTGCAAAATTGATGTTTCCAAAAGTGGACATGTGTAGGTTTTATGGTAAGTACCCTCTAACTTGGATTATGCAAATTGAGAATTTATTTGATTTGCATTAAACTCCTAGTTCTTAGAAGGTGATAGTGGCATCTCTATATCTAATACCTGAGTAGTTCATTTGGTATCACTGGTTGTGTACTCAAAATAAAAATAATGGTTCTCTTATTACATGGTATATTTTCACTAATGAGTTATTGGCTCATTATCATAATAATTTATCTAAGAAATAATTTAGTTAGTTATCCAAATTATGACAAATAGGAACTGTGAAGTAGTCTATTCATCAACTTTAGAATCTATCCTTATGGGTGGAAGACATTACTAAAGAAAATTTGATGGATCTATTTTTGGGTGGTCCTCAAGATAACATCCAATTGGATTTTTAGATGTTTAACCCAACATATATTTTATAAGTTATGCCATGGGCATGTATGGTAGAGTAAAAATAGATGGTCAAACACAAAAATTTCACTACTAGTCATGATCACACCTTTTTAGCACCATCATATCCTCAACCCACTAGATTTACACCTCAATAAATTGAGGAAAATCAAGCCAAAGGGTTATGTTATGGTTGTGATAGCAAATGGAGCAAACACCATCATTATGTTGAAAAGAAGTTATTTTACATCAAAGGTGCCCAATGAGGATGATGATGATTAGGAGATAATTGATGAAGATGAAGGTCCTAAGTAAGAATTTGAAGACTCTCAACCTACTATTTCTTATCATACTCTTTCAAGTATTAGTACTCTAAAAAAACATAAGGTGGTGGGTTTCATAAATAAAGAGAAGCTCACTATATTAGTTGATTCTAAGAGCACACATAACTTCATCAACAGTAAGTTGGCTACTCGCTTAAACTATTTCATTTATCCTACTCTATAATTTTAGGAAATGATTACAGATGGTGGTACTATCAGTTGTTTAGGAAAATACCATAGTATTAAGCTGGCCATGGAAAACTACTTGTTGGATTCTCCTATGTTTTCTCTTCTCATGGGGGGAGCTAATATTATTCTAGGAGTATAGTGGCTCACCAATTTGGGAATTATTGAGATGAATTTCTAGGAATTATTCATGTGCTTTCATTATAAGGGAAGGACATTTGAGTTAAAGGGATTAAGGGATAAATATCCACAACTTGTTAGCTCTCATCAAAAGACAAATATTCTCTGAAAGGGTGTCGAAGGATTTATAGATCACTTTTTTTACATAGAAGTTCAACCAACTCTACCATATATGCCTCCTAATCTACAACAAGTGATTGATTCCCATTTGGTTATTTTTAGTGACATGTTGAAAGTATTTCCACCTAGCCACATGAATTATCAGGCTATCAAAATTATTCCTAGTAGTACACCACCCAACATTAGGCCATACAGGTATCCCTATTCTCAAAAAAGTGAAATTGAAAATATGGTACATGAGATGTTGGATGTAAGAATCATTTGCCACAGCCAAAGTGAATATTATTTGCCAATTTTCATTTTGAGAAAGAAAGATGACACTTGGAGGATGTGCCCTAACTATATATAACTAAACAAGTACACTATCAAAGATAAGTTTCTTATTCCTATCACTGATGATTTTCTAGATGAATTAAATGTGTTATTCATTTTACCAAGTTAGATCTACATTATGGGTATCATCAAATCTAGATCCATGATAAAGACATACCCAAAAACTACTTTTAGGACTCATGAGGGGCCATTATGAGTTTTTGGTTATGACTTTTGGGCTAATAAATGCACCATACACCTTTCAAATTTTGATGAATACTATATTTTGACCATTTTTGAGAAAAATTGTTCTGGTATTTTTTGATGATATCCTCATTTACAATAAAACTTGGGAATACCATTTGCATGATATGAAATAGGTACTATCAATTTTGGAGTAACATTATTTATATGGTAAAACCTTCTAAATGTAGTTTTGGAGCTTGTGAGGTTGAGTAATTATGTCAACTAGTTTCACATGCCAATGTGAAAGTGGATCCTAAAAAAATCCAAGCAATGGTGGACTAGTCAATTCCTAAGACACTTAAGCAACTAAGGGGATTTCTTGGGATAATTAGTTACTATTATAGGTTTGTCAAAAATTATGATATAATTGTATCCCTACTCACTTCTTTGTTGAAAAAGTACTCCTTTCAATGGACAGATATAGCTACTAGGGCATTTGAACAATTGAAATTGGCTTTTTGCACTACTCCAATATTGGCCACTCCTAATTTTTTGAAGACTTTTTTGGTTATT
>JARHVA010005784.1:5000-117500 GCA_037957365.1 Torreya grandis
CCACTTGTTGTTGTGGTCTCATGTATTAACCTTTTTTGAAGTGCCATTATCTTTTGTGTCCATTGTTAACCACCTCTAATTTTTCATAAAATGCATCAAGGTCAATTCTAATCTTTTTTACAAGTAAATGAGTGATTGGATTCCTTAGCAAACTCTCATAGTTTAGTTTAATCTATAGGCTATGACCAAGAGTCCAATTTAGAAATCCATATCTTTATCCCCAATGTGAATCCTCAAAAACATGGAATTTAATTTCCTTTTCATTTATTCACTAAAAACGCTAGTTAGGTTATCAAAAATTTTCAGCTTAACACCTTAAAGCTCATGCTCTCAATGCTAAGTGGAGATTCAATTATATTGAGCAAATTTGAAAAAGAATATTTGAATGTGTGTGTCTTTCCATCATTAAGCCCAAAAAAGCACATATCCCGTAGTGTATTTTTCACCATGGAATTTCAATCCACAGTTGACTAATTCACATGAGATTGGCTCATCCTTTCTACTCAAATTTTAACCACCATATAAACTTCAACATGTGTCTTGCTTTTATAGACATGCCTAGTCGGAATGGCTTTAGATTCACACCCTTTTCAATCCATTCCATCCATAGTAAATGTATGTATAAATCATATAATATAATATAAAATTTAGTTTTAAGACCAAGTAGCCTCAAGAGTTTATAATCACAATAAAACTGTAATTCAGACAAAATCAAGTAAATGATCGGTTGTGTAACATATCAAAACTCTAAATTAGAAAAATGTGTTGGTTGTAAAAAAAACTTCATTTTTAAATCAAATTAACATAGGTTTCAATAGAACAATATTGTAAATAGTTCACATTACATGGACTATGTGGCTTTGTAAAGCCACTCGACGAGAAGAGGACATAAGTAACCATCATAAAAGTCTCAATTACCTCCTAGAGGTAAGATCAATATAACACAAGTATCATCAAACCCACATGCGTAAACATAGAATAGTACTTATGAAGGTTATCTTTTGATAACCATTAAGGGTGAGTGGAGGGACACTATGTTTGTAAAGTGCCTAATATGCATGAAACATATAGGCCTTGTCCAAAATAATAAGGGACCACTTCATACAAAATAGGAAAAGTGGGTTTTTAAAACCCAATAAGATCCACTTCCAATCCTATAACTCAATCAAACTAGCATAAATAGGGCTCTACCGAAGAAAATGTATCAAATAATCATCCTTAAATCTCCTAGTGTGCAAACCATGCTCTGATACCAAAATGTCATGGCTAGTACTGACACAATGAAAACACACACAAAAATAGGCCAATTTTTTTAAATAATGTATAATGCATATCCTACAAAGTTGAATTACCCATTGGTTAACCATTCTCTAATACTAAAATGTGCACTAGTATTGTGCATAGAAAATGTCTCAAGGGGAATCAGAGTAATTACAAGGCTAGGTTCACACTTAATTCATAAAGCAAACTCAATTTCTAACCTATGTCAAAGTCAAGGAAAGAACTCAATGAAGAATTGTATATTCCCCATATGACCTTAAAAGAGATCTAAAATATCCAAAATAAGCCCATTGAGAATGGAGCACTCCATCTCAATCGCCAGATTGATTTAACTTTGATTATCAAATCTAGTCAAAAGTGAGGAAGCCATAGAAATCTTTGTTGAATTTAATAAATGCCTTCGATAAGATGTTAAGTAACAAATTCATATTTTGGAAGGGGTGGAGGAGGTGTTGGAGGATGACTTTTCTATAATCATCTCTCCTCTCCTTTCTCAACCTTGGACAACTACGATTAAAAGAGACTCCACACTTTTGACCTATTTTAAAATTATCTAATTTTCAAATATGTTTCAATACATGTATACATGATTTGGTTTTATAGGTACCTATCTTTCAGTGATAATTCTAGGATATCTTAATCCCTTATGGTTTCCAAATAAGTCTTCGGAGATACAAGCTCCTCCACAACCATTAATGGCTACCAGTAAATTTAAAAGTAAAATTTCAAAAAATAAAATAAATTCACATTCTCAAATTAGTTTTAAATGATGCAAAGCACAAAATTATCGGAGTTCCCTTTCGGGCCAATCTATTTCAGAACTTCTAGGAGCTTGTGACGGCTAAAATAGGCCTCCCTAGGACAAAACAAGCATAAGTTGAGAACCATGAGGTTCCAAGTTTTGAAACCATTTCCATGTGGAAGGGGACTGAAAGTTGGAAGGAGGGGAGCTGGGCAGGGATGACAGGGTTTCTTTTGGGTTCCCTTGCCTCCGGGCCATTGCATCTACATAATCGTACTTACAAAACAGGACTACGACATTGCAAAGGAGGTCTAAAGCATACCTGAGTCAAAAAAATCATAGATGAAAAAATAAAACTTTTCAGAACTTTAAACGTATTCCGTACAAAAGAGCACGAAAAATTGAAGGGTCTCTTTTGGGATCACCCGAATTTTAGATCTCTGATTTTCCACAATCGTTCTAAACAAAAAAATAGATCTAGAAATTAATATTAATGAACGACTGTAAATTTCTGGATGAAAATGTGTGTTGTTTTTCTCATCCGATGTATTTCGAAAAATGATTAAACACTAACTGTGAGCGGATCTGGAACAATTTGATTTTTTTATCTTTGGATGGTATTCTATTCTACTGACTTTTACATACGGCCAGCGTTAACTTTAAAAGATTATTAATATAGAACGTTTATATATATAACCAGGTTAATTTAAAATCTGTTTACTCCTGTCCAAAAAAAGGTAATTTTTTCATTAGAAATTTTTATATTACAAGTATTTGTCTTTCATCAATATTGAACTTAATCATATTTTTATATACTGAAAACAAACATGTACACTTGAAAAAATATACGGTTTGTTAATTTTAAGACCTGTAACGATTTACGGCCTGGTTGATTTTATATCAAAAGAACAAAAATAATAAAAGGCTACACGATAACTGCAATGGCACAACGCGTTCCGTGTGGTTTCTATCACTATGTATACTCTATAAATACTTGCAGGATTTTCTTCCCATACTCAGCTATATCTTCTGCTTATTTGAATGCTACATCTATTGTAGACCCTTTCGTTGATTTTTTTTTTTTAAAAAAAAATTGACCTTACGCACCATGAAGCTCCCAACCTCTTTAAAAATCTCCACTCTTCCCTACCTGCAATCTCAAAAGCCCACCGCTCCCAATTAACAACAGCTATCAACAATTCCAACTCACCCACATCAATTTTGAATAAGAATGCCATTCCTGCAACTTGCTCTCTTATAACAACTCCATCACTTGTGAAAAGTCCATTCCACGAGCATCCAAAAAGTTCAAACAGCCTTTCAGAAGGGCTTACTTACAGCCTTTATGGACTCTAGTCCTCGAATGAAAACAAGATCCCATTTAGTTACTACTGATAGTCAGTGGGATTATAATTCAAGTAACTATGATCATGATTGGATGAGGAAACTGTGCAGAGAACCCTCTCCGAAGCAGAGTCTGTAGGCAAATGGAGGGAATACCATGGTGCTAACAACTGGGAAGGCCTGCTGGACCCTCTTCGTGAAAACTTAAGAAATGAGATTGTTAAATATGAAAAATATACTAAGGCAACTTATGATGCTTTTAACTCTGACCGAAATTCTGTAGAATCTGAAAAGCTAAACAAAATTTCTATGCCCACAGAAGATAACAGCAGAAAAAACAGAGTATAAAAACTTAGGGAAAAAAAACAGAGCACTCAGAAAATCTTTATTTGCAGGCTTAAAAAACAGTCTTTATTAATGCATATATATAAAAGATTAACCAAGCTGTTACATAAATTGTAGTAGCAAAAAAAATAAAATAAACTAAGCATGCAGATTGCATGCTTTATTCCTACACTGGATGTGGCGTTGAAAGCCAAGCTGAAAAAATAAACTGTCTAGGAATTGCATGTATTATTCGCTATCCAATAAACACTGACTTAACCAATGGCAAACTGATTGTCTAAATTCAAACTGATTGTCTAAATCATGCATGCGTAGAGGAGACTGGATGATCCAGCATCAGTTACCAACATACTCCCCCTTGATGTTGAGAGGGCTTACAATCTGATCTCTGAGTGTCAAAAATTGATATGTTGCAACTGCTTTCGTGAAGATATCTTCCAATTGTTCTTTAGTGGTGATGTATTTCAATTCTACTACCTTCATCTGCACTAAATCTCAAATAAAATGATGCTTTAAATCAAAATGTTTTGTCCTGCTGTGATGGATTGGATTCTTAGCCAATTTAATAGCACTAATATTATCACAAAAAATAACTATGGGCTGAACTTGCATCTCTCCAATTTCTTCAAGAAGTTTTCTAAGCCATAATGCTTGTGTACTTGCTGAAGTGACTGCAACATACTCTGCTGATGTAGAAGAAAGGGCAACTATACTTTGCTTCTTTGAGCTCCAAGTAATCAAACCAGAACCAAAGAAAAATAATTCCCAGATGTTGACTTTCGGTCATCCAAACTACCTCCCCAATCAGAATCACTAAAACCAACAAGATTGAACCTTTTAGAAGTGTAGTAATGAAAACCCAAATCTAGAGTGCCTTTCACATACCTCAAAATTCTTTTGGCTGCCTTCATATGTATTTCTGATGGCTCTATCATGTACCTTGAAATAAGTAAAACTGAGTAAGCAATATCAGGTCTTATGTGAGTTAGAAACATTAAGCTTCCAACAATACTTCTATAAGTTGTCTCATCAACTCTTTCAGCACCATCATCTCTACACAACACAACTCCATGAGCAACTGAAGTGGAGACTGGTTTACAATCAACCATATCAAGTTTCTTCAACATATCTTTAGCATACCTTGTTTGACAGATAAAAATTTTATTCTCCCTTTGATAAACCTCCATTCCTAAAAAATATTTCATAAGACCTAAATCTTTCATCTCAAATTCATTCATCATGAAAACTTTGAATTCATCCTTCATCATAGAACTGCTACCCATATACAACAAGCCATGAACATACAAACTTACAATTAGAATATCATTACCTTCTTGTTTGTAGTAAAGGGTAGGTTCACTCTTACTTCTTTGAAAGCCATTCTCTTGAAAATATCCATCAATCCTAGCATACCATGCCCTTGGTGCTTGTTTGAGGCCATACAAAGCCTTCTTTAACTTGTAGACATGGTTTTCTTTTCCTTGCACTTCAAAACCTTGTGGCTGTTCGACATATACTTCTTCTTCTAAGTACCCATTCAAAAAGGCACTTTTCACATACATATGATGGATGCTCCAATTCTTTTGAGTTGCTAATGAAATCAACATTCTAATGGTCTATTGTCTTGCTACTAGTGCAAATGTCTCTTCATAATATATGCCATACTTTTGTGTGAAGCCTTTAGCCACTAATCTTGCCTTATGCCTTTCAACACTTCCATCACTGTTAATCTTAGTCTTGTAGACCCATTTAGTGCCAATCTTCTTCTTGTGATGTGGAAGCTTTGTAAGCTCCCAAGTGTCATTCCTATGAATAGAATCCATCTCTTCTTGCATTGCTTACATCCAAACCTCATTAGTATATGCATCTTCAAAACATGATGGTTCAAAATCAGCCTTGGTAAGTAAAGCAAAATTCAATGTCTCACCTCTTGGATTTTCTTCATGTGCTTGATTTGAACTCCTTTGATAAATGTCACTCAATCTTCTTACCTTCCTTGCAGAACTAGGACTTGAATATGGACTTACACTGGGAATTGAACAACTAGATGAGGGGTTATTTGGTGGATTTGTAGCACTTAGAACATAAATATTAGTGGGTTGCCCATGATCAATATCATCCATAATAACTTCATTTAAAACAGATTTTGACTTTTTCATATGGTCTTTTTGATGACCATAAACTCCCCCTTCATCAAAAAACACATCTCTTGACACAATAAGCTTATTAGTGAGAGGATTATATAACATGTAAGCCTTACTTTCCTCACTATATCCAACAAAAATACATGACTCACTTTTGGGATCTAACTTTTGCCTCTTTTGATCAGGAACATGAACATAGGCTAAGCAACCAAAAACTTTGAAATAATTAACATTTGGCTTTTTCTTATACCAGGCGTCATATGGAGTCATCCTGTCAAGTGCACTAGTGGGACTCCAATTGAGAATATATACTGTTGTAGCAACTACATCTCCCAAAAAAGAATTACTTAATCCCTTTGTTTGTAGCATGCTTCATGCCATCTCCACCACTATACAATTCTTCCTTTCAGCTACACCATTTTGTTGAGGTGTGTATGCAATGGTGAGTTGTCTTCTAATGCCATGCATATCACAATAACCTTGAAAGGCTTCTGAACAAAATTCTCCTCCATGATCAGTCCTTAAGCATTTGATTTTGCACACTTTGTCATTTTCTACAAAGGCTCTAAACCTCTTGAATGTCTCAAGAGCTTCACCTTTGGTCTTCAAAAAATAAACCCAACACTGTCGTGAGTAATTATCAATAAAAGTAATGAAATATGATGACTTACCCAAACTCTTTGTCTGCATAGGACCACAAATGTCTGAATGAACTAACTGGAGTGGATAATGGGCCTTCCATGCATTGCCTTTTGGAAATTTCTCTCTTACATGTTTTCCTTTAGCACATCCTTTACAAACCTCCTTGTGCTCTTCAACCTTAGGCAAACCAGAAACTAATGCTTTTGATGTTAGAATCTTCAAACTATGAAAATTTAAATGCCCATACCTGAGATGCCACAACCAACTTGTATCTATATATGCCATATTGACAAGGATCTTGTTATGTTCACCAAACTTCAATGGAAACATCCTATTCTTTGTCATAGGCACCACTGTTACCACCCTGTTTCCTTGATTCTTATCATAAATTGTACATTGTTGATTTTCAAATACAACTTTATAATTCTCCTCACATAATTGTCCAACACTTAACAAATTATGCTTTAACTTTGGAGTGTAATAAATGTCTTTAACACTCTTCATACCTTCTTTTGTATGGACATCCATAGCTCCTTTTGCAGCAACCTCCAGTGATTTGTCATCACCAAGCTTGATCTTGGATTTAAAACTTTCATCCATTATAGAAAAAAGTTTTTCATTCCCTGACATGTGGTTAGAACATCCTGAATCTAAATACCAAACATCTTTAGAAACATTTTCAGCTTTGTCATATGATAAAAATAAATTATCTGGAGGATTCTCATCACCTTCTTGAGAATAATGAATGCTTTTAACATTATTACCATCTTTTAATCTACACATAATTAAAGTGGCCATACCTGTTACAATGATAACACTGAATATTTCTTTTATCAAATCGGCCTCTACCTCTTCCTCTGAAACCACGTCTTCCTCTGAAGCCACCTCTGCCTCTATTTCCTCTTGAGTAATTTTGATTTTGACCTCTACCTTGGCCTTGATTACTTTTGATGCTAATATTTGCGTCTTCATTCTTTGTGATTTGTAATTTGGAGGAAAAAGCTTTCTCTTCACTTTCTCCAAATGAATCTCTCAATCTTTCTTCATGACACATCAAAGATCCAACTAGATGATCAAATTGAAGGGTAGACAAATTCTTGCTTTCTTCTATGATTATGGAAACATGGTTCCATCTTGGTGTGAGAGACCTCAACACCTTTTTGATCACAACCTCATTGTTCACAATTTCACCAAGTGTAGCCATCTTATTGACCACATCTTTTACTCTGACATAATAGGTACTCACACTTTCAGCTTCTTGCATCTTTAAATTCTCAAATTCTCTCTTCAATGTCTATAATTTGACAACCTTGACTTGATCACTACCTTGGTAAGCTTCTTTTAGAGTCTTCCAAGCATCCTCTGTTGTCTTTGCTCCTGCAATTTGTGGAAATAAGCTCTTATCTAGTGCTATTTGAATATGAAATAAAGCTTGAGCATTCTTCTTCTTAGCCTCCTTCTTAGATGTTTTATCATTCACTGTGAGGGCATTCCAATTAGCTAGCTCTGCATAACCTGATTTAATAATCACTCACAAATCTTTTCCTATCAAAAAACTCATCATTTTGATACACCAATAATCATACTCATTTCCATCAAATTCTGGAATGGGCAAGGAGTTAGAATTTGACATGATAGTTTTTTTGGCAAATTTCCAACTACTAAATCTTTAACCCAAAAGAAAAATCCCGCTCTGATACCAAATGTAGAATCTAAAAAGCTAAACAAAATTTCTATGCCCATAGAAGATAACAACAAAAAAAATAGAGTATAAAAACTTAGGAAAAAAAACAAAGCACTCAAAAAATCTTTATTTGCAGGCTTAAAAAATAGTCTTTATTAATGCATATATATAAAAGATTAACCAAGCTGTTACATAAATTGTAGTAAAAAAAAAATAAAATAAACTAAGCATGTAGATTGCATGCTTTATTCCTACGCTGGACGTGGTATTGAAAGCCAAGCTGAAAAAATAAACTGTCTAGGAATTGCATGTATTATTCGCTATCCAATAAGCACTGACTTAACCGATGGCAAACTAATTGTCTAAATTCAAACTAATTGTCTAAATCATGCACGGGTAGTGGAGACTGGATGATCAAGCATCAGTTACCAACAAATTCCACTTCCTATGCTAACTGCCTCTGCAATGATCTCAATTAATTTTTTGACAGTGGGGCTAAAAAAAGTGGCTACAAGGTCACCAAATATCTTTATGCCACCCCCACTGTAAATACTTGAATGGCTTGAAACCCACCAAGCAATCATCTAACTGGATTGGATTCGTTGCTGTAAGTGATGACTTACAAGAGATCAAAAGATTGGGTCAAAGAGATATAGTTATTGTTGGTCAGTACAATTCTTCTTGTGCAGGTAATGATGGCCTTCATCCAAAGGTTGAGAACAGGTTTCTATGTCTCTATACCAATTCTTCCAATGCTGACGATGAACATAATACAAATAATGGTAGTAAGAGCTCATCTGTACAGGTTATCGAGGAGTTGCAAAGATTGGTTGAATTATACAAGGGAGAGGGATTGAGCATTGAAATTATAGGCCACAGGCTAGGCACGTCCATTGCATTAAATGTTATTAGCATCAAACACTTTAGTTTTGAATTACAATATACCTATAGGCTGTGACACTGTTTTCCTTTGGAGGCCCCAGAGTTGGAAACCTTGATTTTAAAGAAAGGATGGAGAAGATCAGTGTGAAAACAATAAGAATAGTGAATACCCATGATGTGATACCCAGATTTCCTGGCACATTTTTGAATGAATGGATGCACAGAAAGCTATTTGAGGGATTGAGAGCAAGTGGATTAATGGAGAAGATATACAGTCATGTGGGAAGCGAGTTGAGGATTAATTTTTTGCTTCTCCTATGGCACCTTCTAGTGACATACGACATGTGAGGGTAGGGGAAAATAAAATAGACCTTAGAGTCTCTCTTTTGAATTCTTCTCCATTTTTCTTGGTCTTAATAGACATTCTCCCTATTTTTTATACTTTTTTGGATTTTTGGCTGGTTACAAAAAAATAAAATTGATTTTCTTCCTTTCACAGCTCACCATCGGGTACTTCACATTCCTCCATGACAAGTATGTCATATCTCACTCCATAGGCTCCCTCCTAAGCTTCCTACACCACAAACTTTGAGACCATATTAAATTTATAAAAATAGATGGAAAAATTAGTTAATAAATATATTATATAATACATGAGTATCTTATTAAATATGCACAAAATAACCACTCAAGAATATAAGAGGTGGATGAAACAAAAATCATCAAGTAGCATAGAATAGCTAGGTCTATCAAACCAACTAACATATATATTAAAGTGGTTAAAACCAATACAACCAAATGCATAGGTAATATACCCTAGTCATAAAACTAAGTTATTTATAATAATATGCTAAAAATATAGGCAAGTATGATCAATCATAGCCATAATTTCAACATCAAAGTTAACCTAAAGAGAAAAACCCATTATACCTAAAATAAAAAAAATATTTAATATCCACACTTAAGTGGGTGGTTAAACCTAATAATGATTAAAATAAATAAATCACTCAGGAAACATGAGCTAAATTAAGTAACATACTCTAATAACATAATCTTCTTGCACTTGAAATATATTTTCACCCTTTTCTAACTATTTTTATTTCACCTAAGTTCAAATTTTATGATGGTAAGGGTGATCCTGAACAACATCTCTAATATTTATATGAAGCATATCTTGATTATGCCTCCAATGATACACTTTTGATTGAATTATTTCCAAGGAGACTAAAATACTATGTTTTACAATGATTATATGATTTACCACTCCAATCATTGAGAGCATTCAAACCTCTAGCTAATTAGTTCCTAGCACATTTCTCTATCAACATCACTAAAAATATTATTTTGATCAAATTGTAAAGATGAAACAAAGAACAAATGAACCTATCAATGATATGTTTTGATATATAAAGCAATGTTGGAAAAAAATGAAAAATCTAGTGGTAGATAAAGAAATACAATACATCTTTAAGCAAAAATTTATTGCCCCATTACATGAGTCCATATTTTTTTTTTAAGTTAAAATATTTTGATGACATATGCCATATTGTTCTAGATCATGAAATAAAATTTATTTCCTTGAAAAATATTAAGTATGTATCAAACACACCAACTACATCCAGTGTTAAGTTTCATATCAATCCAAACTAAAAGGTCAAACTTACAAAAAAAATAAAATAAACAAGCATACAACTTAATGAAGTGTCATAGCTAATTGATTCATATCATCCAATGTACTTAAGCGATAATTTAAATGATTACCTAAGTATCTAGCTTTTTTACTTCAAAATCTTGTGGAGTGTCATATCATATTTCTTCCTCCCATATAGGTTGATATGAGTCAACCTCTAACCTAAGGATATAATGTTAATGCATATTTTGACTATCACCAAGGCCTTGGGAATTCTGTGAACAAATTTTATAACTTAAAACATAAGATCCAACACCTCATTTATGACCAAAACATCACATTCAATGATTCTCCAAAATATTCAAGTCCATAACCTATTGATTAGTAGAGTAAAAAAATATTTAACAATCCTTTGCAGGATCATTCTAATAAATATCCAAAAGTGCAAATGACATACAATGCACATCCTCCTCCATCACATTATGGGCATCCATTAGATGGGATTATTGGAATTTATACATATACAATACCTCTTATGGTTCATATAACTTCTATTAAAATTGATTATAGTGGAATAATTGATAATGATTGAGACCTTCATTCATTATTTATTCGAGCTTATATTAATCATCACCCTATACATAGTGTTATAATAGATGATTTTTCTAGTGATAATGTATGTATCATGAAAGAAATTAAACTTTTGGGATATGCACATGATGATTTATAAATTTAGACCTAAATATTCAAAAAAATTGATGGGACATCACAACATGTTATTGGTGAGATGGATTTAAATTTATAGCTTGGTCCAACACATGTGGTAACCACATTTTTAGTTACACATTATACAAGAGTCTTTAATATGTTATATAGATGACCTTACATACATAAAATTCACATATTAGCTTCCATAGTGCATGCGTGTATTAAATATATTCATACTAATATGGTAGTTATAATTACCAAAATTCCATATGAACATCCACATGAATAAAAGAATCTTATTTCAAGACAACTAATCATAAAGCCTATTAAGGTTAATCCTCCATGAAAGGGTAAGCAACTGGAAATCCTCTTTCTTATGTGGCCCATGTATGAGATGACTTTGCACTAGAGAGCCATAATATATTCCATGAAATATTCATCTATGCCTACACAACATACTTTATAACCTAGATAAATTAAAGATGTTCTAATTACAAATACTCTAAATCAACTATATAACACTAAAATATGGGATCCATGAACCCATACTCTTTATATTATTTCTTCACAACCATAGAGTGATATTATACATGCACATTATACCATAAATTTTATAGATCTAGATATGACACTTATGCATACTCCTAGGTAGTACCACCAGTTTTTGAACTTAGATCTACCTATGAGAATCCCTTGGATGGGATCATAGTAAATACTTTTCCTTTAAAATATTAAAAAAATTAATTTAAAAACAAATATTCCCAAAATATAAAAGTTTATTCAATAGTTCCAAAAATACAAAAAAAATCAACATTTGCATGTTACATTATCTTTTTGGCATCAATGTTGTTTTATTTATGTTAGTAGATAACATATCATTCCTTTCCATATACACCTATGTTTCACACATATTTTAGTGTGATATTGGCATACTTAGGCACATGATCTATGCATTTACATGTTTTTGGCCTTTCCTCTACTCATGTCAAATGGTACATTAGGGGCATATTCTTTATTTCATCACAATTGAAATATATTACATATCCTTTATGATCATTTTTACATTATCATGTTTTAGCTTAAATACTAGCATTTACACATTTATATATCCATGCTCATATCTTTCTCAATTTAGTTGATATGATATATTACATAATTTTTTTTATAACACATATATGCAAGGACTAGTATAATATGCTTATGTTGGTTTCTTATGATTTATCTATTCATATTGTCACTTCCTTGAGTGTTTTTAATTTCTTTCCATTGTATTTCTTTTGAAACATTTGAATAAGTTCCTTGCATGTTGGCCCATATTCTATTGTATCTTGTTTGGACACTTAAATACTTTATTCCTTTCAATTGTGTGACATTTTAGCATGCCCCTTGTATGATGTACCCTTAGACCATTCTTTTGAATTACATTGAGTGATCTTGTATGTGTGATTAATTATTTTCTTATCTTCTAACATTACTCTATAGACATTTCCATGATATATATCATGCATCTTAGGACTTGACATGATCACATATTGTGAGCTAAATTTAAATATCTTCGTCTACATGTTATCCATATAAGCTACATGATTGATACATAGATTATATATCTACTTTATCTTTTTGAGGTAGGGTACCTACCCGATTCTATTTCTCAAACCTCAAATTATGGGTTGAAGGGGTTGGGGAGAGAAATATCATTGGGGTAAAATCATGGAAGCATGACCTCCACATTTTTATATATTCCATAAAAAATTGGTACATGTCATAGAACATGACCTGCACACTTATATACTATTCATAGTTCCTAGATTTTAGTGGGGGCATGTATATAAACATGACCTTAAAAATTATTCAATTACTCATTATCTCAAGACTTTAGTTGGGGCATGTAATAAAGAAATGATTGTATGAAAAGAGAAATGCAATTGATCTATAAATCAATTCTAGCTCAGAGAAGATAAATCCTACTTATAATTTTGATTATTGATACATTATATATTCAAGGTCGTGACCAAGATGGATTTGCTAGACCTATCCAAGGGATCTCTTACCACAATAAAATCACTAGGATGGTTCCAAATCCTCTAGTCAAGAAAAAATATACAATAACCTTAGTTAACTCTTATTTTTTCCTATTCACAAAGTAAATTATAAGTAAATCAAAATCTAATATAGTGCTCACCAAAGCTTGCAACATGAAATAGTGGTATTAAAGATAAAAAATTAAACATGCATAGGAGATATATACTCAATTCAATGCATATGAAATCCTAATGTATAAAGGATAAGTGCAAATGCTAATTCATCTACTCTTACAAAAGAGGAAAAAATTTAGGAATACTTACATTCGAAGACAAGCCTATTGAGCCTCAATCTCTCCCTTGACCAAGGTACTTAACAAGAGGTTATTATGGTATTTAAAGATGACAAGGATGAGATATCTCTAGGATACATAACCTATCTATGTATCCAAAAGACTTATCCACAAGAAAATACCCATATTTCAAAAGAAAGTATGAAACCCTAAAATATGATCCTCAAGTAAAATGGTTGATAAGAATATGCCCTATGTGTGTGTGTGTGTGTGTGTGTGTGTGTGTGTGTGTGTGTGTGTGTGTGTGTGTGTGTGTGTGTGTGTGTGTGTGTCTTCTTATTTTATTTATTTTTATAAATGATATAAATGGATGTGTATATATAGTTGAATCTAACCCTAAAACATTCTAAAGTTTTAGTTGATAAGGTTGGGCCAATCCACTCTATTTCGTTATTGACAAAAACAAATTATGTCTTTGTCTAGGTCAGCCATGGGTAGACCTAGACCCTAAATGAGTTTTGTCAATTAGAGTATATGGTTGATGGGGACAACATTATATTGTAAACTATTGGAAAAGGTTTTTAAACTAGGGAATGGATAATGTAGGTATAAAATGACTAGATGATGATGTAAAAGAGGAGTCAAAGTTTAGGGGAATGTTTTTTAAGATATGGTTATGTAGATAACAAGTGGTAGTAAAGGGGAAACAATATTGGAAAACACCAATGTTTTACCCACCCCTTTCTTAGTGCATCCCTTAAGGCATGCACTCACAGAGATTGAGACTCAATGGTTTCTTATAAGAAATAAATCATAAATAATTGATAAATTTTGAAAATATTATGTGTATACATATTACCCACTCGAAGCTCATCATGTGTTTCTTAGGTGCAACATGGGATGGTGCTTTGGAAAAAGAACATAGCAACACATAATGCTAAAGATGAATAAATTGTATTAAGGAGAAAATAAGATAAGTGAAAGGACATAATCAAAAAATAAATACATTTACTTACCTTAGTGTTGTAGATAAAAGAGATGCAAGAAATGTGAAGGTGTCTAATGTAGGTAACATTAGGTGAACCTGTAGAAATTAGTGAAAAGAGAAAAAAATTGAAATTTTTGGAATATATATAAGTAAGAGGCAAAAAGATTCTATATGATGTCAATAATTAAAAAAAAAATTATGGTTCAAAAAAAGAGATAGTAGAAAAAAATATATGATCAAAATATAAAATTTGGAGGTAAATATTTGAAAGGTAAATAATTTGTAATAGTAAAACTAAATAGGGTGAAAAATAATTCATTTATTATTTTTACTATTCAAAATAGAGCTCTAAGAGACCCAGTGTGAGACCAAATAGAAATCATGGTGAGGAGATGATAGCTGAGATAAGGAGGATGCATAACATTGGCAATGAGTGTATCATAGGTAAACAATTGGAAATTTAGAATTTTTGAATATTTTTATTTGAAATTAAGATAAAAATAGAAAATTGATGGGTAGGAAAAATATAGGCATTGAAATAAACCATAACAAATTTTTAGGTAAACTAGGGGTAGAATAGGGTACTAGGTAGGATGAAATTGGGCAAATAAATGCCTAAGGCATTTATGGTAAATGGTCCAAAAGGTCATCATTATGGAAGAATCAAGTTAAGCTAGTTGATTTAGTCTATAAGCAAAGATGAAAATATAGGGATAACTACGTAGTAGTGGGATGATTTAGTATTCCAATGGGTGGTTGACTATATAATAGTTGTTGACTTAGTTGGTAGGGAGGATAAGGTTAATGACGTTGACTCAGTTTGTTGGATAGGGCCAATATAGTCTTAAAAATGAGGTTGCATGTGTATGATAGGGTTGATTTACTATGTTGAAGAAAGAAAATGGTTGATTTAGTATTGTAAATAAGATATAAGGCCAATATAGTATCAAATGGGTTAATTCTATAGGAAAATTAGAAGCATGAGAAAATAAATCAAACCATGTGGTTAAGCAGTTAATTTATAAATTTTTAAGAATGCATTTTAATCATTTATGACATGGCGATTTGATAAATCCTTTATTATTTGATATTTTATAGATATGCCATAGGTATTGGCACCTGATAGTGTTTTATGGCTCTTAGATCTATTAAATTGATTAATTAGTTTAGATAGAGTGTGACTAGTTACACTGGGATTTAGAAGCATCATGGAGATGAGGTTGATCCCACTTAGTGTTAATCTAATTATCATGTTCCTTAGAACATGGGAATGGTTGACAACACTTTTTAATGGGTGGTGGATGGGTATACCATTGAGGTGTGTATCATACTAGATAATGTCCATATGTTGTTAGGACTACTGATAGGAGGGACACCAATGATCACTATCACACCAAATGATCTAGAGGAGAAATGAGCACTAGCCTAGTGGGTGATGTGCTTAGATAGGATATACCATAGATAGAGGTTGATTTTGTTTGATGTCTATATTTTGAACATTTTAGATATTTGTAAGGTTATGATATAACTTATGATAACATGAGTGTTGTGTCACAAGTTGGATTTAAAGGTACCTCTATGTATGATAGCCTTTTGTCAATCCATATTAGATTATAGATCACTCTATGATTATGGGGATATCATCTGGGTCTAGCTAATGCATGATATTTATGGGATGTTATCTAGAGGTTAGAAGACCATGGGGATATGCTTGGATATATGAGAGGTTCCCCATGTATCAGCTAATTGGGATGCCCCATGTGGTTGATGATAGGTTACCTTGGGTAATTAGATGGAGATAAGACCATGTATCTAAAGTTATGCCCCATGTACTAACATTTTAGACTATCACATGAAGGGATGTTGTGTGGAAACCCTACACACACATCACTATTATATGGCCTAGTTGTTTAAACATTACTACAATTATAAATCACATGCCACTACACCTCATAGGTATAGTCATATTTGATGGCATGCTTACTAGGGTAGTTTAAACTCTCATACCTTGTAAACATTATAGTAGTACTTGTTTATTGGGAACATCGTGCTAGATAGTAGAGGGGGAGAGGAGGAGGATTATCATTCAAGATAAAAATGATCAGGCCATAATGTGTTAGACCATGGACTAGTCAAAAAAAAAATAGGTAGTAGTAGGGCCAATAAGAAGGGATGATATGTATGTGGATGTGGGCCCAAAATAGGTAGAATAGTAGGTAAAACATCAAAATTAATAACATAAACCACCCTAGACACACTGAATATGAAGGCACCACTAGTGAGAGCAGGTGGAGACAAGAGTTACAGCATAGGAGGACCTAGAATTCACTCTAGGATATAGCTAGTCCATAGAGTCACCTTTGAGGAGAGGATCACAATGTGCTCAAATGGATATTCCTATATTTTCACTAGTGTAGAGGTGACCTATAGAGGAGGTGGTCGACAAATGATCAGATGGAGAGACCATTCTTGATTGGGAATGTAGATGGCAAGATAATGATTGGTGACACCAAAACTAGTGAAAAATCTTGTAATTTTTATTTTAAGCTTTGATATAAGACACTAGTTCATTTTGATTATAGTAGATAGATAGATGGTTTTTATATATCTATGTGATATGATATCTGTCTAGTTTGGGTTTTGCATATCTTGTGATGAAGGAGATCAAATGGGTATCTATAATTATGGATATACACCATGAAATTTTGGATAGGGTGTTGGATCCATATGACCCCACCATGATTGGTGATCCTTTGGTTCCATCTACCCTAGCTTAGGCAAGTTGGTTTAGATTAGTAGGAGAGACATCAAAATAGTTGTAGGAATGTAGAGATGGATTGAAACCACCAACAAGGGTGGGAAAGGGAGAGGCACATGCTTGATAGGCCTTGGCTCAAGAGAGAGTGATTTGTATGTCTACCGCTATCCATCTTGAAATAGATGCTAATCTATAAGGATAAATAGTAGGTTTGAGATCCTAGACTACACAATTGTCACACAACATATAGAGGGGACATTTCCAATAATTTCTGGGTAGCATGGCTAGGCCACACGATAGGAATAATGGAGCCCAACCTTATAGCTTGAGATATTTTGTATTTTGAACATAAAACACACGATGTGTGTGTGTGTGTGTGTGTGTGTGTGTGTGTGTGTGTGTGTGTGTGTGTGTGTGTGTGTGTGTGTGTGTGTGTGTGTGTGTGTGCGTATTTGGATTTGATCTCATGATTTGTACTTGGTTATGGATGTTGATGCATGGATATATTTATTTCTAGCACATGTATTTATATTTTTTTGTATAAGCTATGGAAAATATATGTTGAGTTTTATATTTTCTAGCATTATGTGATACAAATGCATGGTTAAAAAAATGACTTGGAAAAGTATAAGTGATCAAAAACAAATGTACTACACAATATATCATGATGGTAAATGTGTAATAATAAAATATGACTAAATATAATAAAACAAAGATGGTAAAAAGGGTAATAAATGTTTTTAAACCATGCAAATGATTTACACCAAGTTAAAACAAGTATATCACAATATATCATGTTAGAAAGTATGAAAATATGTAATAAAATGGAAGGCACATTAAAACCAAATGGTAAAAAAACAAAACAATTAAGTCCATAAATCATACTAAATCATGTTGGGAAGTATAAAAGAAAAACAAAATTGGAAAATTGAACTTAAATTGATCACACTAATTCAAGCTAGGAAGTATGAAAAATTTAAGAAAATGTTTATAAGCATACATGAAATTAGAAAATAAGAATATAATAATTAAATATCAATGAATTAAGTGTAAAACATACTATACTAAGATGGGAAGCATGCCAATGATTTGTAATTCATAATCAATCACTACATATCTCAAATTTGACACATGTAATTTTATTGTGACTTGGGTATTGGAATATTTTGTGAGGAAGGCCTAGTCTTATCCATGGTCTTATACTAAGACTAATAAACATAACACCAATGAGGTGAAAATAGCTAACAAAATGATTTTAAAATATGGTTGTAGTGTGCTAATTTGTGAGGAAGGCCTAGTGCTACCCATGGTCTTACAATGCAACTCACAAATGGGATCCCTAGGGGGATGATAATTTAACATAAAATATTTTTCAAGCGTAAATATTATGAATATTGTAAATGAAAGAGGTAATTTAAAAATAAAAATATAGGAATATATGAGAAAACCTTAGGAAATATGAGGCACACTAAGTACATAGAAAATACACTAAGTGGCTAGTGACCATCAAAATACAAAGTATACCCATTCACAATAAGCACAAATTTGTATACACAAATTAGTGAGATACTAAGTTTGGATCATATTGGTTGTATGAAAAATATAATTAAAATTGGCCTACCTTCCCACAACATTCTCCCTATTCCTCAAGATACCTTACAAGACCATTGGTCTATTGTGAAGATTGGGTACTTGTGTGAGAAATTAGGTATCACTAAAATATATTTTTTAATTCTCCTTTTCTAATCTAGTCTATCATACCCCAATAGACCTTGAATCACTTATTTTAGTGTGATTTGACTTTTGAATTTGGTATGTTACCTTTTTTGGCTTTTAAAAATTTATGGCTTTTAATATTCCTCCTCTATATGGATTTGGAATAACCAACATGAGGGAAAAAATTGATACACATGAATGAGATTTAGAATTTGGCTAAAAGAAGCTAAGTATCCAAAGAGATGACTGACTAAACACTTACAATTACCTATGAACTAGAATGTGATCTCAAGTTTTAACCATGTGTATTTTTAATTTTAAAAAGGAAGTAAGGAAATAAATAAAGATTTGATGTGGATCAGTAAAATATAATTATAATGAGATGACTTTTTTGCTAACTAACTACATCGTAAATAAGGATTACTAAGGGAAGCAAGGTTTATATAACAAAGTCATAATAATAATTATCTATGTTGGATAAGATATGGTGGCAAACAATCATGAGAAAAAGACAAATACATCCATGGAAAATAAATGAACTCCTAAATATAATTATGTAAAAAAGAATCCATAATAAAAAAATGAAACAAATGAACCCATATACAACACATAATGTGAAATATAAAGATCCATGTCAAATAGATAAGTGAAGCAAAATTTGACATAGAGATAAATGATATAAGATATAAATAAAAGTGGATCACAAGTCCAATCCAAAATCATAATGAGGATGAAAGAAAAATAATACCATTCTATGTTCAGAAATACTAATAAATTTTTACACAAATATTATCCATAACATCTGATATGTATATATGAATCCAGACTCTAAATATAGAAAGAGTCTCACTAATCCTTATGGAAAGTTGTGAAAATATCTCTCATCAAATATACTCTATAGAAAATATAGGTATAGCTAAAGGATCATGATCATGATGGCCCTTGTGTGTCTAATACTTAAGAAGGAGAATATATATTGGAAGAGAAATGGTGTCTGTGAAACAAAGAATGGGCATCATTGATGGAGAAGGGACCATGGGTGGGGGAGAAGATGTCAATGGCATGAGAGCCATAGGTGAAGAAGGAACCACAAGTGGAGCAAGAGCCACATGTGAAGCATGAGGAGACTTCTTATGTGAATGACTTATGGGAGGGGAAATAGAGGGTACATAAATGGTCATGAGGTGATCATGAATATTTTGATAGAGGATGTAGTAATGATCGATGTGATGGGTACCACACTAGTGCCAAAGATAATATACCTCTCCATATTCTAGAATATACTTAGGTAACAACTTGAAAGGAGGTATAGATTTGTCTTTGGGATGAGGAAGGGTAAGGTATAAGGTGTCAATATATTATCTAATCTTTCAACAATGGATAGAGGAATGATTATATATGTCATGGAAGCAACTTATATGTTTGCTAGTAGACTTTATGGGTCTACTAATGGAAGGATTATAAACAAGAGTCATATAATGATGGTATAACTTGAAGTCTCTATCCCAATGATGAAAATATTTATGAATGTCATAATATGGGTGATCAACCCATTGGGAGGGTAAGGGATAAAGCTACAATAAAGGAAGAAGGCCATCATCTAGGAGAGGTGGGGTTGGTAGAGATACTAGACTAGGCTTGGCTAAATAATAAGTTAAATCAAATACAAGATGAGTCTTAGCTAAGGTTAGAGTGGGAGTAGGATCCAAAATAGAGGGATAATTAGGGCATGTAAAGGGATTAATGGTAGTATCAATCATCTCTAGGTAAGACAGTTATAAGGATCTTTGTATCCAGTGAAATGATAGAGACTGGTCACAACATGATCCATAAGCATGTTGCTAAGAGGATTTTAGGAAAATGGAGGTGTTCCATGTGAATGTTACATCTCTACCCTATGAATAAGAGGAATAATACTATAACTAGGAACTATATAAGATATAATATGATAAAAATAATGAAAAGACTAAAATATAGAAGAATGATAATGAAGGATCTCAGCATCTCTAGCCTGAAGAAGGCCTCATATAAATGGATCATTTAAAATATAATGGTCATCATAATTGGGTGCATGAAGGATAATACTATAGGTATGTATGGTATTTTCATTGAAATTTTCATGACGATTAGAATGCCAAGTCTTGGTTAAAACCATGGGTATATTGTTGATAGTTGGTTGATGGGAATGCAACTTCAAGATGGTGGAAGTTGGGTGATGAAATGAGGGGATAAATATAAAGTTTTAATCTTGAGGTTGATTTCATCCAACTCATCATCATTAAATTCTAAGAGGTTAGGTGGTATGTTCTTAATGATTTTGGGGTGACCATGATAACCATGAGTAGAGTTGATGGGAAAATTGAAACATTGAGATTCCTAAAATGGAACACTCAACAAGGGTTCAAGGGTTGGAATTTTTAATACACCACATTCATGAAATTATTGAAAATTCCAATGGTTAGTATCTCCTTTAATCCTATAGATGACACCATTGTGGGGAAACTTGACACATTGGCAAATATAAGAGGTGATATTACTCATGTGATGATTCCAATGCCTACCATGTAAGATATTATAGGAAAGGAGAAACTTGAAAATAATAACCTTCACTTGAATAGTGATATGAGGAATGGTAATATGGAGCCACATGAAACCTAATAAATGTAATTGCCTTCGATCATAACCTTGACACATCCTATCAGAATATCCAAGATTTTTAATGAAGTCGAGGGAAGGCACATAAGTACATGAACCATCATCAATAAATGAACATTTGAATTGGATATCACTAATTTGGAAGCTTATAAAGAGTGGAAAATCATCTGTATGAAGAAAATTATCATTTGGGATCATGGAAGCAATATGAAATTTGAAAGAAACAGAGGTGTCCATTTTTTTGTCAATGTGTATATCCATCTCTTTGAATTTTTGTAAGATACTATATTCTGAACTAGATAAGGTATATTCATGTCCTATTAGGGGAGGATGAGGGATGTTCATTTTGAATAATAGCTGAATTAGGTGGTTAGGATGATGCAAATAAGTTATCATGAGTTCAAGAAAGGGTGTTTGAGATGGAATATTAGTGAGTTCTGTGATAGAGTCTCATTCATCATAACCCATGGGGGGGACTGTTAGATAAAGGCATGTAATGTTGGAGGAATCATAAGAAGGAGGAGTATAAGTTCATTCAAACTTGTGTTGATAAAACATAGTTGGTTTATTTTGGGGACAAATCAATTGACTGTATTGAAAGGATGGGGTAGTTGATATAAGTTTGTCTTGCAATTAGTTTGACGAGATGCTATTAGAATTTTGAAAAATGTTGGTGATGGGTAGAGACATTGGGGAAATTTTAGAAATACTTTGAGATGTGTTATCTAATTGAGGTGTTATAATTAGTTTTTGTAAATAAATAAGGTCCTCTTTCCCCAAATATATAAGGTGAGATACGGAAGAATATTGGATAAAATGAAATGTTTGGCATGTTTGGTGCATATGTGTAGGATGAGAATAAATAAAATCAACCACCCTTCACACATTAGTCATATTTACCATATTATATTCGTTATTTTAGTCTATAATACTTTCAACATTATTGGTGGAAGGAGTAGACTTGTCTTTATTGTCTTGATGATTACAAAAAGGGTCTTTATAGATGGAAAGATGAACATTATCCTAGTTCAAAGATTGATTTTTATTTTGTGTTTCATGAGCATTGAAGGATATATCATAGGATATTTCATGTTTACAAATGATTAAATCATGATGAAAATTTGGACCAAAGAGGAAGTCCATCACTAAATTACGTAATTACCTATAAGTGTTGTGAGAGTCACTCCAACTTGCTTGAAACCAAAAAAAATAATTTGGATCTTACCATGATTTCATAAGATTAGTGGGGTAAATATCTCATGGGAGAGGCCATGGTAGGTGCTTTTGGATCTTATCTAAGGATAACAGCTTGTGAACATTAATTTTGTTTATTTGGAAAAATTGAGCATTATGGGTCTTTTTTAGAGGGGAAGTTTGCTCTGTATTAGGGTTTGGAATAATGGATTGAATATTGTGAATGGTATAATATTAATATGTGACACTATCATTGGTATCATGATGATTTTTATTTTTAAGGAACATGCAAGTGCCCACAAGAGGATGGGATGGACAAACTAATGCATGAATTTTTTTTGGAATTTGGCTTGGTTCAGGGCCTCTTCTAAAGTTATTAGAGAGAGAGTCCTAACCTGATATGGAAACTTGGGATAAAGAGAGTTAGTGAATATATGAAAGAGATTATCATCTACCATGTTATGCTCACATTTATTAGACAAGGTCTTCCACCATTTGATGAAAGCTTGTGCTATTTCAATTTCAAGTTGCTTGCAATTGATAAAGTGAGCCAAAGTATTCTTAGGGAGATCACTAGTTTAAAACTCTTAGACAATGGAATTAAATATATCTCCTAGGATAGTGATATATTGGTACTTAAATTAATTATACCAATCTAAAGCATCTCTAGAGAGCCATTATAACTAATTTTAGGTGTGATACTGATACACTCTCATAGGTATACTCTTATGTAACCCTCAATCTATCAACTAGCTTACAAATCTTATTCTTGACTCAAACTGATGTATATGACGGTCAAGCATTTTTAGTCATTTTTAACTATAGAAATTAATATAATATATTAAGGGTCTAAAAAAAATATTTAGAAACAAATAATTACCTCTATTCATTAGAAACCCAATCTACTTATTGGTTGTATATAATGTTGCAATAAACAATCTTAAACCTTGTTTTGTCAAGAGACCTAATTCTTGCTCAAATAGGTAAAATATTTAACTAAGTATTCCCAATTACAAATGAAACTCATAAAAGGTTCTATTAACCATTTTATACATGAATAATCTCTTTTTTGTTTCTCTAAGACTCAAAATTTAAGAAACTAGACCCAATCCAGAACTTATTATCAAGAAAAACATAAAATTAAGAATTTGATTACACACAGTTAGTTGGTATAGCATCTGTATACCTCCAAAAGAATTAAAATAACTTTATTAACTTTTATAAAATTATTAAATATATTTATACAAATTTTTATAAATTTATAAAGGTTAAAAATGAAGTTATAGCCTTTTATGTAGACTAAACCCTATAACTAAGGGTTTCCTGAGTGTCATGGACCCGAGGGTTGATTAATGATAGTTCATAGAATATGAAATAATTTTATACCAAATAATTATTTTAATATACTATTATATAACCTATAAAACTTATACAATATTCAAAATGAGACCATGTATAATATTTTCAATCAAATAATAATTGAAATACAAGAATTTTGGACAAAAATAGGGTCTATCCAACAAGAAGAGGTATGTATGACCTTGTATTCACTTTTATTGATTGAATGACTTAAAATTAAACTAAATAATAATATTACACAAATAATAAATATTTATCATATATTCAAATATTTATTTTACTTACAAACTATGACAAAATATAGTCTTTCTTCTCACATAGACTATCATAACCAAACCTATGCATAATGTGTAACTTGTGTATGAGAAAATTAGATATGTTTTATAATTTATTCTCCCATGGAGAGATAATTTACTTCAGGTACCTTTTTTATTTAGGTGATTCAATGATCCAATTTTAGTAAGTATAACCAAACTTCTAAAATATGTTGTATTGACCTACCCATTTTAAGAACACACATAACAAACAACCTTTTTTAAGAATACATAGTTACCAAATGATAAATATGACCTTATATAATCAAGATGGATCATATAATAAATGGATAATATTATATAATCATCAATATTTAACACACTCTTTAGATATATAATCACTACCTATGATTTATACAACTTGACAAGTTTGAAAATTCAAATAAGAAATTGGTGGGAAACCACCAATTGAGCATTTTAGGCTAAGATATCATCCATTAACCACTTTAAAGGAAATATTAAGAAATAAATGAATATTTTAGACCTTAATATACTTTCTAAGACATATGTAAAGTATCAAATTATTGATTTGCATGATGTTCCTGCATCAGATACCTCCTATGTCTATGTTGGTAATTTGAGGCATAAGAGGTTCATTTTGAAGATGTTTAACCATTTTGTTAATAAGGGGTGATTGGGAAATGAGGTTTCCACATGAATTCCTAAGGGGGATGGGGGGAATTCTGATTTTTATCTCCCCTTGGAACTTATTGAGGTTGATTCTAAAGGTGAATAAGGTGATTCTACATTTGCATCATTTGATTGTCATTATTAGCTTGAAAAAAAAGTCATTTGATTAAGATTTTTCAATAAGATTTGGTGGGTTTGAGTAGTAGTTGACTAGTTTAAATGGAATGTCAAGCATTAACATTTGTATTAGTGTCTTGGGTTACACTAAGAGTAGTGGCATGCATGATATTAGTGGCTTGAGAGGCATTGGTAGAAAAGGAGGCATTAGTAGCATGATTATAATGTGTAGCAAAAGATTCAATAGTAGAAGGATTGACATTAGAATAAAAATAAGCACTAGTGGCATGATTTATATTTTTATAAAATGGTGCACTAGTGGAATTATTAAGAAGGAGGGGTCTTGGAAAAGGCCCAATAGATGTTGAACCTTCCATGGTATTGGAGATACTAGGCATGGAGGTTGAATAAATCAAATAAGAAGAGGTCATAGCATTAGGAGTCAAAATATAAGGGATATATTGAGAATTAAATAAGTCATCATCTCCAAACCTATGAGAGAATATAGGGGAAGGTGAATGGGGTTGTTCTATTTGACCACTTATCATGAGATTGAAAAATGTTGAAGTGTCTTTTCCCCTATGTTGAGGGAACTCATTAATGAAGAAAAGTATTTTAGGAATGTAATCTAATTCCAGTTGATCATTTAAGGAGAAAAGAGGGTTTCAAATTGAAGATGAATGAGTGAGGAGGTTTCCCATTTTTTTAGTGAAAGTAGCCACATGCACATTGATTTAATCTAAAGTGGAATCCACAAGCTATTTTTTAGGAAACCTATTAGGATTGGGAAATATCATCATATCTATTGAGTTCAACTCCGCATTGTCCTCAAACAAGAAGTTCATGATGAGGGAAAGAAGATAAAAGGAATGATGCAAAGATAAAATAAAAAAATAGGATACAAAGTCAAACTAGTCAATTATGTTATATAACCCAAGGAAAAGAACAAAAAGATAAGGATACATAGTCATGTTGATAGATTACGTATTATAGTCAGGAAGCTTAAATAGGCTGACAAGGATACATATTCAAGTAGGTTAATTATATACTATTGAATAGAGGACTGAATAGGGAGATAATAATACAGTCATGCAAAATAACTATGTATTACAGGTGTTGGAGAGTTATCAATGATGTCATGGTGATGTCATGGAGGTGTCCTAATGAGTGGATATACTGCTTTAATATCCTAAGTGACAATGACAAAGTGTGAAATGTGTTTTTCCTAATATGCTTGAAGTTGGCTTGGTTGATCTTCAATTTTGGCATGGTTAGAGATGTTCAGTGATGATTATGGTGTTTTGAGCATGATTAAAGGGTCATATCAGAAGTTAATAATGCTTTGATGGTTGTGTACATGAGTGGATTTCATCTGGTTGATCATTATTTTCATTTAAACATGTTGGGTCTAGTGGAAGAAAATGTGAGTAGGAAGTTTGTTGATATAACCATTGCCACGTGTGGATGAGTCAAGGGGAGTTGGTCATATTGTTATGATCACATTAGTCCCTAGTTACTATGTGATAAATGTAGAAACCTGAAATTGACCACCAATGGCTTCATACCCAACATTAGACCAATTCTTTCAAACCATTGAACACCTAGCCCAAGAACTTCCATAAGTCTGAAATTTGGCTTCATAACCATGAAATTAAATCAACTCGGCCCATAAATCAATTAATTTGAGTAAATGCACATTGAATTAATTCAAATATTCAAACAAATGACCAAATTCCTAAATGAGATTTATTAAAGTATAAATATTTTTTAAAGCCTAATTAAATTCATCCTTGAGTGAATGAGTTAATAAATCAATTACCAAAAAGGAAAATTCAAATATTAAGAGCATCTGAGAACATCCTAGAAGTTACTCATTACCTTTGTGAGTTGTCTCAAATAGAAAATATCTAAAGAATATCCTAGGAATATGTAAAACTCAACCAAGGTTCCAATTTAACCCATTTGAAGATATTTTTAAGCCTATAAAATCAATCCTAGAGTTATATATTTAGAGAGCTTGGACATACTAGAGTTATTATGATGTAATTTGGTCGTGAATGCAAACATAATGTTATAATGCCAAAATTATTCCAATCCAAGCCAAATCAAGCCACATCAAGCCAAAGCCAAGCATTGGAAAGGGTTTCAAGAGGATATGAAGGTATCCACACTCTATTGATTAATACCTTTTGAGTATAAACTGAAGAATCCAACTGAATTACCATTTGGAGCTATCAAGGATTTGGTAAGGAATTTGTGTTTTTATGTTTATATTTCTCATTTTTTTCCATGTTTTGTTGAGTTCTCATTTGGTTTATTCACCATGCTCCATATATGATCTAGACTTAGAGATGTTAGATTTTTAGTTTATTTAATTTTTTTTGGAACTAACTCTATACTAACCTCCTTTATTGAGTCAAATTCCTATGATCACAAATGGCATCCCTGAAGGGACTCTATTGTGCACCCCACATATTGGAATAAAAATGGATATTAAAATAGATCTTATTTTTATTCTGTTTAATATTTTTTATAATTTTTTTATAATATGTTCTTACTAGTTTCATTCTACTTGAAAAAATTTAATTAATATCTGATTTGTAGTTTAGAAGTTATGACTCTTTTAGTGACTGTCACTTTTTATTTTCTATTTTTCTAGTAAAAATGGCTAGTAGAGAGATAATAACTTTTTTTGTTCACTATTTTGACCTAAAATTTTGTGGATAAGTGCTCCCAACACTTATAAACAATATCCAAAATTTTCATGACAAACTGATTTATATTATAAAAATTATGATGAAAATATCGACTATAGGTTTTTATAGTTTTTATATTTTGTGTGTTCAATTTTATTTATTTTTAACCTTTTAACTTGTTATTTGCATCTTTCAAAGGTTTATTTTATTTTTATTGATATTTTTACTAACCTTTTCCTAACATAACATGTTTATATTTTGTGGTTTTGCCTTCGGGTCGATAGGTCATTGTCAATGGTCTTTATTGACCAGTGATGATTCTATTTAAATCTAAACCCTGAGAACTCAAAACAAAATCTCATTTGCTAACCCTTGAAATTGATTCTAAAAATGGGGTTAATATATTTTTTTAATAAGGTCTAAATAAAAATTTGAACACAAAATTGTTTAATTTGATTAACAAACACTTCAATTTGGGTTTAAAATGAATTAGTCAAATCTTTCACACTTTGTTTTGGGCTTAAAACAAACATGTCAAATCTCACACATTTGGACCTTTGGACTTAAAAATGAACATATATGTTTTGTATCAAGTTGTTTTTATGAAAATCCTTTCAAGTTGGATATGAACATAATCCAAACATTTCAATTGGTGTTTAAACAATGAACCTAATCAAATCCTAACATGTTGTCAAATTTGTTTGCATCATCTATTTGGGTTCTAAAAAGAACTTAGTTTGTTTTTATGACATGGAATTTTATCAAGATTTTTCAAGTTTAATAAAATCCAAAGGGTTCAAATTTCACAACACATTTAGTTTGGTGTCTTAAAATGAACATTAACATCATGTAGTTTCACTGCTTTTTGTAAGCATTTGTTTATCATGCCTTGTTTGTTGATTGTTTGTTTTCATGAGAAGAGAGGTGTGTGTATGTTCCACCCAAATCCCTTTTAGTTGACATAGGTTATCAAAATCACATTTTCATTGAATTTTATTACCTAGTCTAAGGCATAAAATGAGGGGCACATCTTGGCTTGTGAGGGGCACATCATTGATTCCCATAAGTTATTTAGGGAATATTTGACCTAGAATTTCATCACCCAACATTATCTTCAACCCCTATTCATGGAAGGGTATATAACTTAGGATCACCCCACTAGAATCAGAGGTTTGAGAAATTAAACCTTCTCCTAGCATTGGGGATAAACTTGGGACATATAAGTACATTGTATATCACACTACACTAAACAATTAATAAATGTAGTGGTTTTAAAAAGGGCAAGACCTTTTTATAATAACCCACGTACTATGGACCCAAATGATGTGTTGTTTCTCTTGTTTGCTAATGTGAAAGTTGATAGACATGGGATCCATCTAGAAACATTTGAAAATTAATTAGTTTTAGTCAATACCACTTTGCCACACCATTGATAAAATTTTAGGATGTTATGCTTAGTTAAATTTGGTCATTTATCTTTTTCTTGTTTGGTGTTTTTAGACTAAATTTAATGTGTTTGTTTATATCCATGTTCAAACCAATTTGTTTATATGCCACTTTTTTTAATCTAAAGAGGCATTATGTTGGTCATTTTACACCATAGTTATGCATTAATTTTTTTTGATGAACTTGTTTATATGTGTGTCAACTGAATAATATGGAAATGGTATATTTCCAATATCATTATAAACTTTGAGCCTTTGAGTCTTTGAAACATAACATTGATCAGATCATTATAACATGCTTGCATCGTTAGACTGCTTATTGTATTTCAAGACTTGTTTGACCTTGTATCGAAAACCATTATTTCAAACCAACCAAACCATGTCATATATTCCATTTGGACTTTGTTCATGCACTATCATGTTGTCTAATCTTATCGAGATTATTTATTCCAATCATAGTTTATAGCCAATGAGTTTTTAACTAACCTTTCCATGTTCAAATTCAAACATTGATTAATTTTTTTAGGCCTCACTTTGGAAGGTACAATACACAGATCTTTCTCTTTTGAGTTATGTAACTTAGGTTAATCAATTTCCCAAATTTGAAAACTATCACATTTTAGCCTATCCTCATCATTTTTTGTGCCTTTATTTGGAAAAACATAGTCTTTTCTATAGGTGCCTTTTGCATGATGGATTATACCAACTGATCATGTTTATGTTTGATTATGTGTTTAAGGTCTATGTCAAAGTTTTTCTAAACTTGTTAGATTAAATCAAATCATATCTGATTTTAATTCAAGTCTAGATTTTGATGAGCCATTTGGCTAAAAGTCCTAGTAGATCATGTTTATTTGAGCCTAGCTTTTGACTCCATGTTTAGATAAAATCCCTAGCAACTTAAATTTTCCCTTTTCCAAGTTTAGACCTTGTTTGGAACACTTTGGCCTAGACTTTGACATGCTATTTTTATTTAGACACTTGACATTTTATGTGCATGACATTTGATCTTAGACTATTATATGCCATGTTTTAGAACAAACCATTTTGGAGATACAACTCCATTCTCATACCATGTTGAAGATATAGCTCCACCTTCAACCAAGTTAGACCAAATTTGAACCATTTGTCCTCTAGACATAGTTTTTTAGATTTTGTAGAGATTTATGTCTTTTTATTTTCTAAACTTTTATCATTTATGTAGATATGACTAGCTACACTTATGGTGGAGTCACATACAATCCAAGTTATGATAGAATGTTGCACAAATTGACAATAACCAAATGCCTACTTATGATCGAAATCGAGACCTTAATTGGTATGAAGAGGCTTGTGAGGAGGACTTTGTTGAAGACCCATCTATAGACATTGTTATTTGGGAGATAGATCCATAGCCTCTTTACAATGATTAATACATAGAACATAGTTAAGAACCAACTTATGACCTAACTTGATACTTTGATTGGAATGATATATGTTTTGCTAAAATTTGTCTATTTCAAGTCTAAAGAAAAATAGAGAAGAATGATATGGATAAGTGATTAAAATGAACCTAGAAATATTTTGATAATTTTTTTCTATTTCAAATTTAAAGAAAAATAGAGAAGAATGATAGGGATAAGTGATTAGAATGAACCCAGATTAGTTTTGCACACCATATCCAGATGTTGTGAGCACTCCTCTTTGGTTGGGGAGGACTACCTATAAGTAAGAAAACACTACCACAAAATATTTGTTAGCAAATTTTTGAGTGGGATACCAAACTATGCACTTATTTCAAGAAGTGTCAAACTTCCTTAGAGATGACAGTCGAATTTTGAGACACAAGAGAGTAATAATTAACTAAAAGAGAGGTAAAGAGAAATTAAAAGAGTGTTAATGTTACCATTTATTCACAACCTAAATGTAGTAGAAAGTAACAGGGTGTAGGTGGTATGTTATATTTGTATTTTGGAAGTTGTTTGGGTAGATTTTGAAAAGGTTAAGACATCCATAGTCATCGATGTCAGTTAGGCTATCGAGGCTGATAAGGGTGTGATCAATATTAGTTATGCTATTGAGGTCAATAGAGGAAGGTGACCAATGTTGATTAGGCTACCAAGGTCAATAGGGGTAATAATTGCCTAGGAGCTTACAAAAGGTTTTTCCAAGTTTAGGAAATGGTTTTCGTCAAGTTTGAGAGGTTGGGGAGAGTTATGAGAGGGCATGTATGGTTTAGATGATTTTTTTTAGAGGCTTGGTGTGTCAATTCAAGGAGAAATAAGTATGGAAAATTTATAACTCCCTCATGGAGGTTTGGTCAGGAATGTGTAAAATAATGAATAGTAGATGTAAAGTGATAGCAAAGTAACTGCTTAAAAGACCTATAAAATAAGTGATATACTTAGATATATTAGTGACTTAATTATAAGTGTTGGATGGATGTATCATATTAGATAGTCTAAAATTATGCCCTAAATATAGAAAACAAGTGGGTGTTTTTGGTCCTCAAGAGCTTGGTTCCTAATCTGAATTGACTTATGCAAGATAACAGTAAGCTAAAATGTTAAAAGTTGAATGCTGAGAGCTTGGATGCAAATAAGAATGAGTTTTATTGATTTATATTGACCTAAAAATAAGGTTGGAGTTTAGATTATATAATTAATGTCAGTAATCCTGCCAACATCAGCCATGGGTTGACTGACATCGATGGCCTTAGAATAGGTAAAACTACTATTTTTGGCCAATTTTCTATTGCTCTTCATGCCAAGTGTGGCACCCATTAAAAATGGTAAAAATATGAGGTTAATAAGGACTTAATTGGTTAGGAATTTAATTTTGAGGTGATAATAAGTCTTGGGTAGTTAGGATGAAGGGACTAGGTCTTAAGGTTACTCATTAGGTGATAATTAGTCTTAAGATGAAGTGACTAGGTAAGGTGTCAAATGGGGCTTTTAATTAACATAATTAAGTATTTTAAATTAATTAAATACATGAAGGGTGCAATCATGGGTTAGGGAGGATAATTATTATTATTTAAAAATAAGCTTAAGGGGGGTTTTGACATAGGGAATTACACATGGGTGTGTCACATAATTTTGGTGTTTGCCTTTGCCCCTTTTTCTCTTGTAATTTGTACTGAAAATTTGTAAGACAAAAATAAGAGTTAGATGCTCTAACTATTGGATGAGGTATCTCCCCTCAAAATAGGAATTGATAGAGGAGAAACTAGAATCAGGTACCAATTTGATAAGATTTGAATTTCATGAGTGGAGGAGAACTTGGTAGCGCTTCATGTGCATATACTACTATGAGTTATAGTTTACAAAGTCAAGAATAGGTAAGGTTGAGGAGGACTTGGATATAAAAAACCAAAGCATAGTGTGTAAGTGATAGTTGATAGGTTAAAACAATCAAAGTTGTAGCTTTAATGGTCTATGTGTGCTAGGTATCTGAGGTAGAAAGTGCCCCTAGAAAACACAATAGGGTTACAGGTGATAGGATGAGCTTCGTTTCCATACAAAAAACCTAATATACATGTGTATTTATAATAGCCAACTATAAAAGAATAACATAAGTGGTAAAGAAAAGCAAGGCTAGGTTGGTGTAAAAGGGTCAATGAGTGAGGAGATATTTGTAATCTCTAAGCAGAGTCATCATGAGGAAGATTGAAGTGATCTCCAAGTGTGGTTAGCATGGTTGGGGAGATATATGTGATCTCCATGTTGGTAGTCATAGTCAGGGAGATATATGTGATCTCTAAATTGTCCTAGTTATGGGTAGAGTCTAAAGAGTTGTGGTGGTTGGTGGAAATTCTATTATAATGGTGTTGATGTTGATGATGTCACTAATGTCAATAGTAAATATTATCGACATTGGTGGCCTAGGGCAAAGTTTCTAATATTTGTGATAATAATTACTAACATCGATGGATTAGGTCAAATATGTCGATGTCAATGGGTAACCAAACCTAACAAAAGGGAGTTTGATAACCCAACAAACTCATTTATAACATTTAATTGGAGACAACTATGTCAGGCACCTAGAACAACAAACAGCTCTGATACCAACTTGTCAGGATCTTGCTCCTCAATTAGAGCACAATATGATTACCTCCGTATAAGCAACTAAACACGAAATTCAACTAGAATGAATAAGTAACTAGAAATATGAAACAACATAGAATATGAGAGACTATACCCAATTGTATTAATATTCATCCAAAAGGAAATACAATAAAGAAGATGCCACACTTCTTCTTTTCACACCTCTAGAGCTACCACACTTTTAGGGTCACCAGTAATTCTCCTTCAACACTTCACTCTCTCAATTACAGTCACAACAACCAACTCAAACATAGAGTTGTTCACCTCCACCAGTCAGTAACAACGCTGCTAGTACACCAAGTACACAACCATAATGCAAGTAGATCTTCCCTTCTCTTGTTGCCACCTGCAAATCAAAAGACTTTACTTACCATGTAGATATCTCTACACCCTGAAGAACCATTGTCCTTGCCTCACCAAGTTCTTATGATTCTTCAACCAGTACCCAGTGGATCTTCTACTAGAACTTGCACAACCTGCAACTCTCCCTGATCATACACACTTAGCACCCCTTTGGAACTAGGAGGAGAAACTCTTGCTCTCTCTACAAGCACACTGGCTTTTTTAGCACACTTTTACAATATAGCCCATGAGTCTATTATATATATGTCATGCATATAATAATTAGACTTTCTTAATTACAATAATTAGACTCGCAACTCAAGGCCAAAAATAGTCTTTACATGCAAATTGCCTATCCAAAAATAGACCAGTCTAGAACTCGTATGCAAACTACATGCACACACAGGTTGTCGATGTCGGTTCTTCTCTGACCGATGTTGACTGACTCATAACTGATGTTGGTTGCTTCTACACTATTATATGACTAACGTCAGTTGATCAGATCGATGTCGATTGCCTTGCAACTGGTTCTGCAACTCCGCAACCTCCACAACCTCCTCCTATTTGCATCCTGGTGAAGCTTTTAACTCCACAACCTAACAATCTCCCACTTGGAGATAAATAGCTGCACCTGTACCTATACCTATACACTGTCTAATTCATTTCTTAGCTTGTATCCCTCTTCAAGCTCAATCTTGAAGACCAACCACCACACACCCTGTGGTGTACTACCTATCATCCAAGTAACTTGCCACATCCGAACCTACAACTCCATGTAGTGATGTCCTTGACCCTGCATAACATGAATCCCTGCTGTTGGTCCATCTGGAATACCTAAGAATCCACTGAATTGCCCTCTAGTACTCCTTTCCTGAATTGGCTCCAAACTTTCTGACAACTCCCACTACTTGGGAAAACTTAGGTTTACACCAGACCTCATGTGATTTTGAACATTGTTCTAAGCTCAGCTTGAACTGTCCATCCATAGGTGTGCTTACCGATTCTACATCCTGTGAATTGAACCTCACCAACACCTTCTTCACATCAGATCCCATTGGAGATAAGATCAACCTATGATCTTCCATGTCTCTTATGTCAAAGAATTTTGTTGCTCCCAAATTCTCCATGACATACCTCTGAACTAGCTTTACCTTTAGCTCAAAAACTCCCTGCATGTGTAACCATGCAACAAGCAACCACACCACATAGAATAACAGGATAATGTCATGACCATTATCCACCTGGTAAAGAAAACACAATGGTTACATTGACCTTGACCAAAGCCATGCTTTGTCATACACCTGTCAAACATGTACCACTATCTGCAGCCTGCTCAAGACCATATACCCTGGCTGTCTATCTCACGTGTCCATTCCCACTATTCTTTATCCTAAAAATCCATTCATCTCTCAGTGCTTTCTTCCAGTTGGCAACTCCACCAAAAACTCCCATTGGGTTCTTCTCCAAGGAATCACAATCCTCATCCATGCCAAGCTCCCACTATTTCTTGGATCTACCTGCTCTACTTCTTTAATAACTTCTTGATTCTTGACCATTAGTGAGCAACAAGTAGTGTAAAGAAGGGAAATGATGAATTTGAGGCTTACTTACCCTTTTAGTCCTCCATATGGGCACTCGAGACTCCTTGATAGCTTGTTGTCTGCCTAAAATCCATCTCAGTGACCGATGTCGGTCACATCTTAGTCTGCAACTGACTATCGTTGGTTCCATGCGACTGCCTCATTGCCTACATTAGTTCTCCATGACCGATGCTGGTGTTTATCTGGTCCCTAAGTTGCCAATGTCAGTCTACACATAGCCAATGTTGGTCCCTGCATGGACGTCGACATTAATTTTCTAACTGATGTCGGTCTCTATGTTTTACTTGTGAGTGATGACTTTTTCCCACAAGATCCTTTTGGATCAAAACCTTATTCAAATTAACACAACCCTGCTCAGAATAATTCAGTCCCCTCAGCTGATCTTTGTTCATCATCTCCTCCATGAACACCAAGGCTTTCCAGTTCTTAAGTTTGTCAAAGATATTTGTCTTTCGCTTAAGAACATGCATTCCCTTCTTACATATGTGACCAAGCCTACAAAGCCACATCTCTGCAACAGAAGGTGAATCAGTAATATAAGTAAATAGATAAAGGATACCTACTTTCTTACCACTGTCTAATTCAAGTGCATCCGCTGTGAGAGTTACTATGCATCTCTCATCACCCAACTTTCTTGAAGAAATTAGACTCATCTCCAAGACTGGAACTTGCATGACCTTCTTCAACACCCATGTGTTACCCATCTACAATTTCAGCTTCACTTCCCCTTTGCCAATATTTTGACAAGGCTCACCAACCCCTAAATAAATCTCTCCAAAGTCTCCCGGGACATACTCATGAGAATATGCTCTATTTCAAGCTGCATGGAAAGAGGCAACAGAATTTGTAAACCAAGATTTTACTTTATCCCGAGCATCCTGTGCAACATCACCGACAACACCTACTTCTTTCTTTCCTTCATGCTAATCTTCTACCAACCAACAATCTGTCTTTACCTGCTCTTTCTTTCCATCAAACAGACCATTCGTGCGATTTAGTTTCTCCATTCGTAGCTTACTTTTTTCTACCATTTCTATACTCCCACTCAAACAGAAACCCCTATGAGTACCCTATAATCAATAAACACTAACCAGATCTGAACCAACCTATTAGTAACCCAACCAAAAGCTCTGATACCAATTGTCAGGCACTTAGAACAACAAACAACTCTGATACCAACTTGTCAGGATCTTGCTCCTCAATTAGAGCACAATATGATTACCTCTATATAAGCAACTAAACACAGAATTTAACTAGAATGAATAAGTAACTAGAAATATGAAACAACATAGAATATGATAGATAATACCCAATTGTATTAATATTCATCTAGAAGGAAATACAATAAAGAAGATGCCACACTTCTTCTTCTCACACCTCTAGAGCTCCCACACTTCTAGGGTTCACTAGTAATTCTCCTCCAACACTTCACTCTCTCAATTACGGTCACAACAACCAACTCAAACATAGAGTTGTTGTTCACCTCCACCAGTTAGTAACAATGCTGCCAGTACACCAAGTACACAACCATACTTCAAGTAGATCTTCCCTTCTCTTGCTGCCACCTTCAAATCAACAGACCTTACTTACCATGTAGATATCTCTACACCCTGAAGAACCCTTGTCTTTGCCTCACCAAGTCCTTATGATTCTTCAACTAGTACCCCAGTGGATCTTCTACCAGAACTTACAAAACTTGCAACTCTCCCTGATCATACACACTCAGCACCCCTTTGGAAATAAGAGGAGTAACTCTTGCTCTCTCTACAAGCACACTAGATTTTCTAGCACACTTTTACAATACAGCCCATGAGTCTATTATATAGATCTCATGCATACAATAATTAGACATTCTTAATTACAATAATTAGACTCACAAGTCAAGACCAAAAATAGTCTTTACATGCAAACTGCCTATCCAAAAATAGACCAGTCTGGAACCTGCATGCAAACTGCATTCACACACAAGTTGTCGACGTTAGCTCTTCCCTGACCGATTTCAACTGACTCATAACTGATGTTGGTTGCTTCTGCACTATTAACTAATCAGCATCGGTTGATCAGACTAGCATTAGTTGCCTTGCAACTGGTTTTGCAACTCTGCAACCTCTGCAACCTCCTCCTGTTTGCATCTTGGTGAAGCTTTTAGCTCCACAACCTAACAAACTAGAGCTTTGACTACTATTGAGATGGTAAAGCTAGGAGGGGACCTAGAAAGAAGCATGCCACCATAAGAGCCATTTAGGCCAGCCTAGAGGAGATAAAGAGATGAGGTAAGAGTCTCTATGATTTAGTTTTGAATGTGAATTAGGTAATTGCTTTGGTAGGTTAATTTGAGAGTTGGGGGGAAATAAAATTTTAGTATATGGGTAATAAATTGGGTGGGGTAGGTTTAGGGTAAGTTGGGAGAGATTTAGGGTAGATTTTAGTCAAAATTTTATATTTTAGGGGGTGGGTCATTCAGCCCTAGGTTCAAACCAATTGTCGACATCGATGGGTCTATCAACATCGATTAACATGACACTAAGGTTGATAGGTTTCTATCAACATCGGATGATACCAAGCACTAATGTCAATATTAAAACTGACGTTAGTGACCATGAAGAACCAAAAAATAGGAGAAAGGGTCAATGTTGATCCCTAAGTAAAGTAGTCAACTAATATAATGGCTAAGCTAGCTATAGAAGACCTCGTGTCAATTAAGTTTTGCTTACATAGCTCGATTGAGGACCTCAAGCCAATGTAGTTCTCCTATAGCCTAAGAAAAAGATCTAAGGTATGGTTAAAAGTGTGTTAGGAGAAATGGGTAAAAAAGGTAAGTTGAGATAGGTAAAGAGGTCTAGGGCATAAAAAATAGGATATGGGTTCAAGTGTCAAGGATATAGGCCATGAGGCCTAGAGTTATGATAGGCAGTTAGGCCTAGGGTAGAGAGGGGAGAGTGGGGTAGAGAGTCAGGTGGGTATATGGTGGAGATAACCTCAGAAGACCACATTTCAATTGAGTGATAGCTACATAGTCTAGTGGAGGGCCTCAAACCAATGAAGTTATCCCAAAGAGAAGGGGAAAAGGTGGTAAAAATATTATATTAAAAAGTATATGACTTGAGTTGTGTGTGTATAGATGCAGGCAGGGTTGGAATTGACATTGTGGGATCACCTATCAAGGTTACTAACATAGATGAGGAGGGATGTCACCCCATATGAGTGGGGGAATATGAAAGCTATGGGGTTAGGAGTGAGATGATATTATAGAGTCACCTGAGATGTGATCCTGATGATAACACTGATTGAGAGGTAGGATCACACCACCAACAGCTTCCATCTACCGATTGGAGAGTTGATAATGATGTAGGAGGATGTATATAGGATATTATGATTACCACTGTGGGGTGAATATCTCTTCATATGATAAAGAGGGGAGCATGATATGCATATGGTGGAATTATATGGTGAGAATGTTAGTGAGTTGACATATCATTTAGTGAGTTTTGCCTACAAGCCACTACAAGCTGACCTATCGATTGAGTATCCTAATGATGATAGGATCATAGTGTATGCATTACTAGATGTAGATTGTGGGAGATTTATGATTTCACTGATAGGTATTTTGGCATAAATGGTTGAGTAGTGGACTATTTTTTCATGGGGACTAGTGTTTTTAGCATAATTATATAGAGAGCTATGGGGTTTGAGACTACATTGATGATACAATTTGTGTATTAGCCATTTAATCCACTAATTGGAAAATGAGAATATTGTGGTGACATGACCATTGGGGATACTTACCATGATTCTGGATAGCTTTATAGTTGGTTTTAGATGGTGGAGAAATGGTATGGCACATACCTAAGTAGATGGCATAATACATGACATTACTTATTATAGGTGCATGATAGAGGGATTAATCCCTATAGACATTTTATGGAGACCCTACCTAACATATCCTATATTCAAAGGATAGGTAGAGTATCTGATTGGATTGTAGAGCTCACTCTAGATTATAGGGAGATGAACTGATGAGCTAGAGATGGCACCCATGGTATAGGTCAAGAGGTAGTTTGGACTACTAATGATGTAATACCTACCTTCCCTTGATATAGGAGGGATGATATAGAGTCACACCTACCCTTATCATAGGAGACAGATGGGCCAAATTTTGAGGAGCTACCAATAAGGCAAGGTGTAGTTGATCCAAGGTGTACAACTACATATATGGATTAGTGGGTAGGTTTACATCTCATGGTGGAGGTCAAGAGGCCACCACCAAATTTATAGGGACTGGTGAGAGAGAGAGATATGCAGTCATACAAGCACAAGATGCAATAATAAAAGCTAGGAATATTGCTTAAGCACATATATTAGCCTTCCAAGGATAGCTGGAGACATTATAGGGCTAGGTGGGGGAATGACAGAGTTAGGTTGGGCCATTACAAGGCTAGGTCGCTATGATATAGGGTCAAGTCACTACATTGACAATGGAGAGGGATAGTTTGAGAGAAGTAGGTTAGGCTACTCCTCCTCCACCATAAGGACCAATATAGGTTGGGTCTTTAGACAATGAAATGGGACTGTCATAGACCATATCTTTAGCAAGATATACTACTACCCTTAATGAGATTACCTATTATGAGAGGTCCATCAACGATTTTCCATAGATTTAAAGGTATTACAATTTTAGAGAGTAGGAGAGATGTATGCCACATGCCATAGCTTCTAGCTCATGAAAACGTAGATGGGTGAAGAGTGGTGATGACATTGCTTATTCATGACCATGCAGAGATCCTTGAGGACTCTTAGTGCTAGAGTTTGCATTTTTTTACATATGTTATATATATATAGTAGCCTATGATCCAAAGATGAGAGATGTATATTTTGAGAGAGAGGTGATATTGTGATGATGTATATTTATTTTGAGAGTATATATATATGAGATGTTTATTTATTTTGATTTTGAGATGCATTTATTATGATTGTGATGATGATATTAATGATGATTTTATGCTATGTTAATTTGATGTTAATGTTGATCATGTTAGCTAAAGTGTACTAGAATTTCCCATATGTGTGATGGTATATGCATAGTTGGTTTCTTAGCTTCATCCTAGCATTTTTTCATATTTATGATGGTGTATGCTTTAAAATTAATAGGTTGGGTATTTTATTTCATCATTTTCCATATTTTTGATGGTGTATGCATAAAATAAATGGAGTAGGATTTGATAGTGTTGGCATGACATTGTTTTTCATCTTAATAGAGAGATCAACATGTGATTTTGATGGGAAAATAAAGAGGTATAATATTCATGCACTAGTAAAAACCATAATCAAAACATAAATAGGCCAAGGAAAATGAACCTCTTTCATGCCTTACATCATTGGACCATTGTGTTTGTTAGAGAAGTGTCATGTTCACCTTATGTTAAGTGAGTTCAAAATCCCTTGAAAGAGTATGAGGAAAAAAGGATAAAATGAGGGAAAATGTTAAGGTAGCATAACCTTCAAATTTGGGATGATATGTCCCTATTGTGGGTGACCCGAGAGCTACTACAAGCAAGTACATGACTTAAAGATTTTTTTTTGTAAGCTGATCAATGCAGGAAGCCTACAATGGGATTATGTATATGTTAAGGTTGTATGAATCTAAAAAATATGAGAATATTTTTATTTATTTATATTTACCTTTAAGAAACAAGCTTTGCTTATCCATCTTTCAAGGGAGTGGTCAAAGCATTTGTTTTTATGTTTAAAATAGTTGTCCTTTAAGGGAGCAGTCTACATTGAGAATCATGACCTGAGAGTTTATAACTTGTCACATATCCCATTTTTTTTATTGTTTGGCTTTTAGTCATGGACAAGACTATATAGACTTAGGATTTTTCCACTTTGAGGGAAAAAACCATAGCACTTGGTAAGTTAACTAAGTGTGTAGGAGTAAGGGTCAAGAGGAAGGGAGATGAATGTAATAGGGATGTTCAAGGGATGAGCTCAAGTTAAACATGAGGTGAAGTGATGCTTGGTTTAAAAAAGAAAGGTTAGAGATGTAAGGCATTTAAAGGCTTGGGTTTTGGCCTTCCTTTGATATAATACAAGTGATAAGTTCTTGAGCCATACTTGTGCATTATGATATAGGGTCCAAGCCAATTAGGAGCAAACTTACCCCATTTGCTTTTCTCCATGCTCATCACATGCTGATTGTATTTTAAGATGAGATATCCAATATTGAAATCTCACTCTTTGAGGTTTTTAAATGTGTGTTTGATATGCTCTTGATAGATTTGAAGGTGGTTGAGGGCTATGAGATGATGTTCATCAAGCAATTTGAGTTGAGTCAAATGTTATTGGCAAAAGTCATCGTTAGTAAGTATGTCTTTTAGAGAAATGTGAAGAGAAGGAATCTAGACCTCAAGAGGCAAAACAACCTCCATCCCATAGACCAAATTAAAATGGGTAACACCTGTAGAGGTTTGAATGCTAGTGCATCAAGCCCATAAAGCAAAGGAAATGTGCATGTGTCAATCCTTACCTGTATTGTTGACTACCTTCATGAGAATTTTGGTCAATGTTTTGTTAGAATCTTCTGCCTATCCACTAACTTGTGGATAGTATGGTGATGAGAAATTTAATTTAATTTGAATGTATTGCAAAAACATTAAACAGTCTTGTTTTTGAAAGATTTACCATTATCTATTATAATTTTATGTGGAACACCAAAATGATAGAGGATGTGATGGCTAATAAAGTCAATAATTTTATTAGCCTTTTATTATCCTTAGTGGAGATGAGAGGAATGGTCTCGACCCACTTACTGAAGTATTTAATAGTAGTAATGATAAAATGATTATGGATGGATGAATGAGGGTTAATCTCCCTAATTAAATCCAAGCCCCATTAGGAGAAGGGCTAGAAATATTTGGTGACTTGTAATTCATGACTCATATTGTGAAAGAGGTTAGCATGTTGTTGACATTTGAAACAACACCATACGTAATTAGCACAGTCTTGATAGAGTGTTGGCCAATAATAGCCAAGTTGAAGGATATACTTAGCAACTACATGACCATTGAAATGTCCACCACAAATCTTTACATGTAATTCTTTAATAGCAAAGGGAGTCTCAGTACTAGTGAGGCATCTAAGAAGAAGACCATCAAAACCTCACTTGTAGAGGAGTCCCCATAGCATAGTGTAATGAATGACACATTTTATGAAGGCATGTTTCTAATTATTAGAGAGATCATAAGGTGTAATAGAAAAAGAAAGACAATCCATGAGTTTCTTGTACCATAATTCATGTGACTTGGATATTATATTTGCAATAAAGAGGATGTTAGTAGATACATAGGAGGGTAATGTTAATTAATGCATGATGACATAGATATTTGAGGAAGAGGATGAAGAGGATATGTGTGAAGCAAGTGAAGCCATTAGGTCATCAATTTTTTTTTGGATTGAGGAATAGTTTGTAAGAGATAAGAGTCAAATGATCCCAATAACGTATCTACATGATGTTTATAACACTATAGAATCTCATTTTTGCATAGGTAGGAACCATTAACCTACTTAACCACTAGCTGAGAATCACAGAAGATAGTTATGGATTTGATACCTGAAAAGATAGCTATTTGAAGTCCTAAGATCAAATCCTCATATTCATCCATATTATTAGTGCATTGAAAATATAGTTTGAATGATAAAGTCATAGGCTTGCCATCTAGAGGAATAAGAATGAATCCTGCAACCCCATCGTATTGACATTTAGACCCATCAAAGAACATCATAATTTAATAGATGTCATTAGTGGAGAGAGATGTGATGGATTCATTATGGAATTTGAGGTTTGAAGGTTGGTTGTCAGGCAAAGGGGTGGTAGCTAACTGGTTAGTGATTATTTTCCCATTAATAGATTTTATTGAATAAACTCCAAGTTAAATTTATCAATAAGTATGAGCCACAAAGATACACGTTGGTTGTGATATATCTTGGAATGCATGTATTTAAGGGGGTCAGTATGGGTGACCATATAGGTTTTGTCATTTAAGAGATAATGGCAGAGCTTGAAGGCTGAAAAAACCAATGCAAGTCAAAGTTTTTTGGTATGGGTATATCGAGTCATAATTGATAAGTGTGTAGCTTATATAGTAAACCACCTATTCTTGATGTTGATCATCTTGATGTGTAATCATAGCACCTAGAGAATGACCTATTGTAGAGGTGTAAAGGTAAAAAGGCTAATTTTACTTAGGTAGAATAAGAACTAGCGGGGAAAAGAGATATTGTTTGAGTGCATCAAAAGCTTCTTGGTAATCTGTATTCCAATGGAAGGAGACATCCTTTTTGAGGATATGTTGAAAGGGTTAGAAATGATTTGACAATTGGGAGATGAAGCAATGGATTGACTAAAGTTTGACTTGTAGGCTATGGATTTGTTTGATATTAGTAGGTGGAGGCATCTCTAGGAATGATCTAACTTTAGTAGGGTTGACATCAATACCATAAAGAAAAAAATAAATCCTAAAAGCTTAATGAAAAGAACACCAAAGACACATTTCCTTAGGTTTAGTCAAATGTTATATTTGAGGAGATGAGAAAATATAGTTTTGAGAATTGTCAAGTGATCTAGGTGAAGTTTAGACTTGTTGAGTAAGTCATCCACATAATCTTCCATAATCTTTTGTAGGAGATCATGGAAGATGTAAGTCATGGCACATTGATATGTGGCACCAACGTTATTCAGAGCAAAAGGCATGACCCGATAATAGAAATTTTCCCACGTGGTAATGAAGGTTGTTTTATGTTGATCTATGGGAGCAACTAGGATTTGATTATATCTAGAGAACCCATCCATAAGTGATATCATCTCATGGCTGATTGTTAGATCAACAAGTTGGTTGATACTTGGCAATGGGAAGTCATTTTTTGGATAAGTAAGGTTTAAATCATGATAGTCAGTGAAAATGTGGATTCCTCCGATCACTTTTGTGATAAGAATAATATTAGAAATCCATTGCATTTAGTCGATGGGTTGAATAAAGTTAACAAAAAGGAGGCATTGGAGCTCTTCTTTGAAAAGGAGAGCAATATGAGGATGCATCTTGTGAAGCTTCTACTTAACAGGTTTAACATCTTGATTGGCGACAATGTTATGGGTGAAGATAGTGGAGTCAATACCAAGCATGCCATTATAAGACCAAGCAAAGGCTTTGCTATGGTTATTAATAAATGTGACGTAATCAGCTTGTTTAGAGGAATCCAAAGATTGGCCAATCTTGAGGACATGAGGGTTATCATGAGAGGGTAGATTGATGTCAATAGTTGATTCATTTAACATAGCTTGTGTTTTGGATGGGAGTGACCATTGGATATAGAAATCATCTACATCCATGTATGTGAAAATAGCTTCATCATCTTGACATTTAATAATTTTAATAGTGGGAGAGTCTTCGTCAATTATTTTAGGTTGAACGAGAGAAAGGGACCTTATTTCCTTACCTGGGCAATAGGTGAGAGGCCCTAAATGGATGGCATTTATTGAAAAAAAAATTAGGAGTTATAGATACCTCTGATTTAGAAGGTAATGGTGGAGAAGAAGGTGGAGAAGGAGAGACTATTTCTTTAATAATTGGTACATAGGATGTTTTAGTGAGTTTACTTGGTTTGTCATATCCAACTCCATTCCTCTTTTTGACATTTTCAATGGTTGTACTAGTAGGATATTCAATAGGTGTAAAGATACCCCACTTGTAATGATAAAAAAAAAATCCAGCCACATTAATAGAGATAGGTGTGTGTGAAACTAGGGTTTCTCAGGAAAGAGAAGTTACAGGTAAATGGTTGGGCCAAAAAATATGGATTGTCGACAGTGGGAACCTGATCAATTCCCCCAAATGTGAAATTAGTTTGGAGGTTATGGGGGCCATAATAAATGACCATCACAATCAGAGGATCATAATTTGGGTGCATGTGAATATTTATATACTCTTGTGGAGTATAGAACATGTCAAACATCAACAAACAATATTTGTTGAGTGACAAACATTGAAAAGTTTCTTCCATGAGATCATTGTTAGGAATTTGTGTTGCTGATATCTATGTAACTAGGGGAGTGGATCTTTTGGAAGCTTTAGAAGTATCATGCATTGAAGATTATGTCTTCAATGGAATAAGAACATCATTGGGAGTATAATTCATGTTGCATGTTTTAAATGGAGGTGGGTTAGTGGGTATAACATACACTTGTCCATCATGCTCAAAATTGACACAATGGTGCAAAGCTGAGGGTACACATGCCATAACACGTATCCAAGCTCATCTAAGTAGTATTTTATAATGTAATTCTCCTTATATAACATATAATAACTCAAGAATAGTGTAGGAACCTACATAGATATATAAGACAATAGTGCCCATCGTAGTAGTTATGGTATCGTTAAAGGATGAGAGTACCTCATCAGTTTGAGAGATGCAATTGTCAAGAAGAGATAGATATTTGTACGCATGGGTGGAAATGATATTTATACTAGATCCCCCATCAGTCATGACTCTTTTGACATGAGTTTGATCAATAAATATAGTAACAAAAAGGGAAAAATCCTGATCTTCAGGATGTTGAAGTGGAATTTCTAAATTACTAAAGGAAATCAGGGAGATGGAATTAAGAGAGCTGACCAAAGTTGTAAGAGGTTGGGGATCATTAGATTGTACCTCAATCATTTTAAAGGAACTAATCAAAGCTTGATAGTTTTGGGATGAGATCTAGATTAACTTATGCAAGGAAATTTCCATAGGTGTTTGGTGAAGCTATTTCACCATCTAGCTTTGAATAATATCTAAAGATGTTGGTTTTGGGACCCATAAGATGGAAAAATTGGGATTCAAAGGAGTTTATTTAGAAAAGGGATGATCCCAAGGAGTAACAATTTTTTCCTTACCTTTATCTTTCTAGTTTTGTGACTGTGTCGCCACATTAACTGTTTTGATTTGAAATATAGGAGGAGGTGGCAAAGGGGGTAAGACCACATCTTTGGGTTTAAATTTAGGTGGAATAGTAGGAGTCATTGTGGATACCAAAGGTGGAATAAAAATAAGGTTAATGTGAGTGTCAACAAAGAGAGTGTTAACATTAAAGTGTTGTCAAATGGTTGTTATGAGGGCTTTACAACTCTCAATATCATGTCTAGGTGAACAATGATATAAACACACTTTTGTATCATCAAACCAAGATGGATTCATTCTAAGAGGACTACAAGGCGTAATGGGAGGAAGAGTTATTATGGAGGATTTTAATAATTAACATAGGAAAAAGATCTAAGAGCCTATGGGTGGGCTTGTACTTGTTGTGGTACTATGAGTGAACACCTTCTTTTATTTAGGAGTTACAAGGGTGATTTTATGTGGTGCATTTTTTGGTGGTGATGGATTTGCATGTTTTTCTAACAATTTATTAGTGTTAGGTATCATGGTATCAGATGTGAAAGGCCTACCAAGTGGCAAAGGTAGTAGTGGAGGTAACTTAACCTTTTGTTTTTCTTGAGTCGATGATACTCCAACTAAAGTAGAGGGGTGTGGTCCCGAAATTGATGGTAAAGTTGAAGGTTGAAGAGGGAAGGATTAGTGAGATCTAAGAAGCTTAACATTTTTCTATAGTTTATGACACAAAACACCAACTTGTGGTTGAGGAGTTAAATCTAATTTCACCTATGGATGAATTAAATTAGAGATGGAGTGTACACCTAAGGTCATGATCTACTTTAATGTGGTAGATGCCTACAAGGGTGAGGGTTCTAACATAGATGGATGAGTTTCTAGTGGTTATAGTAGTGAAGCTCTAACTTTGTCAAATACCTTAGGGTAAAGGGTAGTGAGAGATTTGGTGGTAAAGGTTGACATTCATTATGTTGGATAAGGAATTTTAAGTTGGTCCCAAAATACCATGTGATCTAGCTTCATGGAGTCAATAAATTATAGACTTTTCACTAACCACGACAAGGGTTTAGATGATGCTATCATAGGATTTAAAATTGTGTATTTAAAAGGTTAAAGTGTTTGGGAAAGAGGGAAATTGTTGTTCTCTAATACTTTAGGTCAAAGATGAGAAAGAAACACAACAAGGTCTTCTTTGATAGAGATGGGAGAAGATGCATGGTCGTCCATAGGTGGAGAGGTAAGTGAAGAGGGTTCCTTAAGGGGTTAAAGCTTAGGTATTATTAATCCATCAATATGTGGGTGAGGAATAGGTAAAGTATGATCCTCCATAGGTAAAAGAAGGGGTAAGAGTGGTACAATTAGAGCAAGAATAATAGGTCTCTCATCTAATGTGGGAGTAGATAATACTGACTCTTCTAAGTGCAAAGGTGGAGTGGATGGGGTACTACTCTTTATTGGTGGAGGAGAGGTAGTAAAAAAAGGTTCCTCAAGAGCATATAACATAGGCATGATGCTCCCTTCAACATGTGGTTGAGGAATAGGTAGGGTGTGGTCTTCAAGTAGTAAGAGGATAGGTAATATTAGTACAAAGGGAATTAGCAATACAGGATCCTTTGGTGGAAAAATAAGTGTTAAAGGATGATCTTCCTCATGCAGGAGTGGAATGGGTGAAATAGGCTCTTCTACCTAAGGTGGAAGAATGGAAAAAATAAATGCCATTGACTATGGGGGAGGAGTCAATAAAATGGGTGTTTCTTGTTGAGGGGGAGGTTGAACTAGAGGTAAAGGAGAGATCATATTAATTGTATAAATATTATGATCACCTAAGTTAGATGTGGTTTGAACAATATTTTGATTGGGTGAATGGTTAGGAAAAAGTTGTTTGAACACATCCATATTTTGATTAGTAGGTGTATTAGGATTATCCAAGATGAGATCACCCCTATCAAGAATGTCTTGAACAATGTTCTTGAATGTCTTATAGCTATTAAAATTGTGGCCTTTAACTCGATGGTAGTAAAAAAACTCATATTCCTTATACCATGTTGGAATGGGATGGGAGGGATCAAATTGTATGGGAGGTTTGATCTTAGGAAAGGTTATGACACATTGTTGTAATAGTTTTTTGAAAATGAATGTATATGACTCCCCAATGGAAGTGTATTGTCTTTGTTCATACTCCTATTGGAATTGCTTAGTTGGATTTTGGGAAGTCAATTGGTTTGTGGTTATAGAAGAAGATGAATTAACAACCACCATGTTTGTAGAGACTTTAGCTTTTTGGTTATAAGGATAAGTTTTAAAAAAGTATTCATTTGATTTTAAATTGGGACTCTTACTACACAACTTGACTATATCTTCGTCGATAGCCTAAATCTCAAGTTTTTGTGCCATTATAAAGGCCTCATTAGATGTGTATAATTTTGTACCTGAAGTGTGGATGAGATATGTTTAAAACATGCCATTGAGAAGATTTCAATAATATTAGGTTGGGGTAAAGAGAAGGAGAGTTGATTGATCAAACTTCTCCAATGACCGATAAAATATGTGATAGATTCGTCATCAAATTGTTTAATAGAATAAAGGTCTGTAATAGAAAGCTTTTTTAGAAATGTTAATAGAAAAGTGGTCTAGGAATATTTGTGTGATTTAGGTGAATAATACAATGGAGTGATGAGTTATAGAGTTATAAGAATCCAAGGCAGCACCTAAAAAATACATACGGAAAGTGCAAAGTAACAATGCATCATCATGCCCTATTAAATAACAAGCATGTCTAAATGCTCATAAATGATATTGTGGGTCCTCTTCACTCTAGAAATGAGTAAATTTATGGAGTTCCCATTAGCTTGGATAAGGTCAAATAGGCAAAAAAGGATGGATGGGTTCATTTCATATCTGATCATAAGATAATACATTCTTTGAACCAATAATAGATGTCTCTAAGTTAGACATCTTGTCCATCAGCATCTTAATAAGGTCTAGAGGTAAATTAGTCTGGGATATACCTCCTAAGTTATAAGGAACCTGATAAGAAGTAGATGGAGTGTTTGACATAGCTTGTTGAGGTTGTGGCGGGGCAACATATGGATAATGAGCCATAGGTTGGGGGGCAGAAAGAAAATGGACTTGTCCTATTGGGTTAAAGACTATTCTTTGGTTGGATGTTGTTACTATAGGTTGGGTTATTGGCATGGTTATAATAGATGAAGGGTGAGTCATAACTTAGGTAATTATAGGCACAAGAGTAGATGGAATAGGTACCACCAAATCTTAGAATGGGGTAAGACTTGACTGAACTACTTGTGGTTGTGAAAGTAGGGAAGTCCCACCAAGGTTTAGGTGAGATTGGGTAGTTAGTGATGCTAATCCTTGGAAATTATTTATGGTTGGGTTATTTATCAAAGTGGTGGTTTGAGTAACCATGGAGAAAATAGTGGAGATAGCTGAGACTGAAGTTGTTTCCAATAGAGAGGTTGGCATACCATAGATTGCGTCACCTAAAGAATTGTGGGTTCAAATCATGGCAAGGTAATGCTGAAGGGCTACCACATTGTGATCCAAAAATTTAGCAAAATCTTGATATCCTTCAGGCACAATGGGAATTTGGTTAGGGTTGGGAGTATGCTCTATATTTGAAGGATACTCCATGATAGACTCAGTAATAAGAAGGGGAAGGTGGAAGTGGGTTGTTTTAGCTTGTTATTTTAAGCGAATCAAAATTACATAGTCACCGACATCGATCACTTGACCAATGTTGGTAGTAAAAGTTTGTCAATGTTAGTGGTATTAATTTATGTTAATAGCTAAAGTATATTGATGTCAGTATATTTAATTGATGTCAATCACTGTGATATATTGGGAGATGGAAAATCCAAATTTTTAGAAACCCAAAAGTAGAAACTAGATAAAATAGTAGATGTAAGGGGTCTATGTAATAAGGAAGAACACTCAAAAAACTTGATATAATAGGTTATACAAATTGAGTATTTAAAATAGTGTTGATTTTGTGAATCAATGGAAGAACATCCTTACCAACTCCAAAATATAAAAGGTAATAGAAAAGTAGAAAAAGAACATACAGCCAACAACTATTAACTCCTAGAGATTAATTTTAGTCTCATATTGGCTTATGCCTTAATCAAATAGTGAGAATAAAACTTGGTTATAGAAGGTACTAAAAAACAATCTAGAGCTAGTTTCAAGTTACTTTTAGTGCTCAAGAGGAAATCTATGTTAGACGAGGTATGTGGCTTGTTATAGGGGCTTGTTCCCTACACTTCACAGACCTGAAGCCAAGTCAGGCCACTTAGCCAAAATATACCTTCTACCTTGATTTTATACTCTACCATAGAATGGAGTGGGTTCTCCACTTGGTGGTGAAATACAAGTAGGATAGCTAGGTAGGGTAAGGTAATCCACTAGGTGATGAAATCCTGATGGGCCTTATCTCAGGTGATTTTAGATGTTTTTTTATGTGAGTGTGATTTGGTTGTGTAACATAGGTACACTACAATTTATGCATAATGCTTATAATTAAGTAGGTGAGACAATATGCAACAAGTAAACAATGAAGTGTAGTAAGTTTTAAACCCAAATTTGAAATGTTTATATTTGAATGAAAAAAAATATGAAATAAGAGTAGAGAGTGAAATTCACTATCCTAATTTGCATGCAAGAAATAAATAAAGAAGAGATTCTTTTTCAATTTGTAAGGGAAATGATAAATTTATTTTAGAGGCAAAGAGAAATGAAAAAAATTTAGTTAATTGCCTTTAAATAGAAAGCAAAATGTTGAACTTTTCCTTTTAAGAGGGAAAAGAAGGATAAAGTGTAAAATATAAAGTTTTAACTATAATGCACCTATATGAATGCTTAAAACAAGAAATGAACCAAATAAAAAACTCCAAGGTCCCACCAGGCATGGTAAAAATGTTTCCCTAAAATTTATCTATTTCAAATATAAAGAAAAATAGAGAAGAATGATAGGGATAAGTAATTAGAATGAACATGGATTGGTTTTGTGTGCCATATCTAGACATTGTGAGCACTCCTCTTTGGCCGGGGAGGACTACTTGCAAGTAAGAAAACACTACCATAATATGTTTATTAGTAGATTTTTGAGTGGGTTGTCAAGCTATGCACTTATTCCAGGAAGTGTTAGACTTTTTTAGAGATGAAATTACAATTTTGAGAGACAAGAGAGTAATAATTAACTAAAAGATAGTTAAAGATAAAGTAAAATAAAGGTAATATTACCATTTATTCACAACCTAAATGCAATAGAAAGTAACAAGTTGCAGGTGGTATGTTCTATTTGTATTTTGGATGTTGTTTGGGTAGGTTTTTGAAAGGTTATGAAATCCATAGTCACCAACATTAGTTAATATGTCAAGTTAGATAAGGGTGTGATTGATATCGGTTATGCTACTGAGGTTGGTAGAGGAAGGTGATTGATGTCAGTTAGGCTATCGAGGTCAATACGGGAAATAATTGCCTATGAGCTTGCATAAGGTTTTTCTAGGTCTAAAAAATGATTTTGGTCAGGTCTAAGAGGTTGGGGAGAGTTATGAGAGGGTGTGTATGGTTTTTATGGATTTGGTCAAAGGCTTGGTGTGTCAGGTCAATGGAAAACAAGCAAGGAAACTTTATAACTCTCTCATAGAGGTTTGGTTAGGAATGTGTAATGTAATGAATAATAGATGTAAAGTGATAGAAAAATAATTACTTAAAAGACGTATAGAATAAATTATATACTTAGTTGTAGTGGTGACTAAATGATAAGTGGTAGATGGATGGAACTTATTAGATAGTTTGAATCAATGCCTTGAATAGAGAAAACAAGTGGGTGTTGTTAGTCTTCAAGAGCTTGGTTTCTGATCTAGATTGACTTATGCAAGATAATAGTAAACCAAGATGTCAAAAGTTGAATTTTGAGAGCTTGGATGCAGATAAGAATGATTTTTCTTGATTTATTCTAACCTAAACATAAGGTTGGATTTTGTCTTATATACCCTACGCCAGTAATCCCATCAACATCAGCCATGGGTTGACCGATGTCGATGGCCTTAGAATAGGTAAAACTACTATTTTTGTCTAACTTTTTGTTGCTCCTTGTGCCAAGTGTGGCATGCATTACAAAATGGTAAAAATAAGAGGTTAAGAAGGACATAATTGGTTAGGAATTTAATTTTGAGTTGAGAATAAGTCTTGGGTAGTTAGGATGAGGGGACCAAGTCTTGAGGTGACTCATCAGGTGAGAATTAGTCTTAGGATGAGGTGGCCAGGTAAGGTGGAAAAATGGGTTTTTAATTAAATTAATTAAGTATTTTAAATTAATTAAATGTGGAAGGGTAAAATTATGGGTTAGGGAGGCTAATTATTATTATTTAAAAATGGGCTTAAGGGGGATTTTGATATATGTAGTTGCGCACGAGTGTGTGACATAATTTTAGTGTCTAAATTTCCCCCTTTTTGTCTTGTAATTTTCACTGAAAAGTTGTAAGACAAAAACAAGAGTTAGATGATCTAAGTATTAGATGAGGTGTCCTTAATTTTAGTGTCTACAATATGGTTTATGAGGAGGACTTGGATACTTTGGGTTGGGAGAACAATAACCCTCCACAACACCCTTTTGTTCTTTGATCCTCAGCTACCCCTAACCCTCCTTTACATTATATTAGTTACCAAGATCCACAATATTTATGGAATACCATTACCATTCTAAAACCTCATCTTTTGGCTTATGACAATAACCAAGCTTCATAATGCCTTATCCATATCATTCAAGGACTTCATCCTTTGGATTGTGTCATAAATCAAGCTCCAAAATGCTCTATCATTATCCAATCCAAACCTCAGCCAATTTAATCACAACTTAAGCCAACCATTTAACTAATTTAATCCAAACCTAGACAATCATTTATCTGTAAACCCAACTAATTCAATCAATACCTCCATCAAGTCAATCATTGAAGACCAAGTTGTGATCAAAATTGGTATTTTACAATTGATTGAAAACCAAGGCCAAGAGAACCAACAAATCCATGATTTTTTTAATCAACCACTAATGATGTGTTAACTTATGATGAATCACCTTTTGATCCTATACCTATTATTAAGGAGTCTCACCCTAAAAGGCTAGTCTTTGTTGAATATCTTCTTAATTATTATAACCACCTTTAGAAAAATCATTACCTCGACCATATGCCTATTTTTAAAGAGTCTCCCCTTGACAAGACAATCTCTATGGAGTTGTATCTTGACCTTCTTCCATCATTGTGGAATCTCATTTTGATAAACCAGTCTCTATAGATCCTGTTATGCCATCATAGGCTATTACATATCCAATACCAAGCATTCAATAAGACATCATTATAACATAGTACCCATCAGATGAAGAATCGGAATTAGAGTTAGGTTTTACTCTTAAACTAACATCATATTTATCATCATAAGTAGAATAAAAATCAATCTCAAACTTTGATCTAAAGTCCCTTGAGTGAGAATTGGATTCAAAAACAAAATATTTTCATAGTTATTACAACATTGTTTCGCATGCCTCAAAAATCAATTTGAATACATTTGCAATCCTTCTTTAGTTTTTAAAGATGATTAATTTAGTATCAAAATGAGTTCTCTTAGTATCTTCTATGAGGATTGTGAAACCTACCCCCATTCTATCATCATTCCACATACCATTACCACCAACCATCATAGTCATGTCATTGACATTCTATCTCCCAAAAGTGTTGATTGAGACCAATAGAATCATACTTTGTTGAAATTTATCCATGGTGACATATTAGATGAAGAAAATCAAGGAGGCCAAGACCAAAATCATAAAACATAAAAGCATTCTATTAGTGAAACCTTTTCAAATTTGTTAGGGGTCAATCAAAGTTAGAATTTAGCATCTTCTAGTGAAACCTTTTTAGAGGTGCTAGGGAACAATCAAAGTCAAAAGTTGAAAGTCAATGTTACTTAGTGAACTATTCTTGGAGGTGCTACAAGATAATCAAGATAATTTCATTGCTAGAAACCTCTTTGAGATGCCAATAGCTTAGCACAAAATTTCTTCACAACTTGATGAAGAAATTATCAAATATCAAATCAAAATAGCTTCCAATCTATAGCCTAATAAGATGGTACTGATTGTCAAGCCTAAATAATAGAATAATCTAGTGGTCTTATCAAGAGAATATCCATAAGTCTTCAACCCTACCACATTTAAAGATATGTATAATCTAAAATCAACAACATTATGTGTGCCTAAAAATCTCGGTTCTTCATTTGTTTCTATACCATCATTCAATCCATTATCCTCCATCATTACATTTCCCAATAAAACCTACCATCGAAACTTTATCCATCTTTACCATCCATGGTTGAAATTTCCTTTTTAGAGGCTACAAAGATACCTTGTCTTGAAGTTTGAATGAAACAACATCAATGATTGATGAAGATCACAACAACATCATTTACATCCAAATCTATAACCAATTCTGTATAGAGAAGCTATTCATATGAGGTGTGGGCTAGAAAATAATATGATTGATTATTTTGTTTGTATCATTTGTTGATTATGACATGCATCTCCACTTTAGAAAGAATAATAAAATCATTTATCATACCCAGGTTAGAACCAAACATGTACCATATCATATCAAGTTATCAATCCTTTTACCATTGTTGCATATCCTAACCATTCACCTTATCACTTGGAGGAAACCCTCTTACCATTTTATCTAATCTATCAAACCAATAATTATCTTAATCAATCATTATTCTATCATATCTCTCTCTACCATATCATTCCTATCTAGACCAAAGACTATTTTTAGTCATCGTATCTAATCCTATTTTGATCTTGGTTACTTTGGTTCTTCCTACACTTTTTGTGAGGGGATTTTGATCAAGTTTCAATAATCAATCAATTTTTTGTTTATAATGACAGACAATGAAATTAGTGTGATAGTTGATCTAAAAATATATCTTTCATTTTCCATCCTATATCAAGTTTGTTTATGTGAGTCTGATTATATCACCAACTAGGGAAAATCAATGTTCACCGGTCTTACTACTAATTATAACCACCTATGGTAAAATGAGTATAATTAATCTAATCTATTGTTTCCTATTATAATTACCTATCTAAAAACTAGGGGAAACATTTATTTTTCATGAATTATTGCATCACCTTGCCATTTTTATTTTCATTTGATTGGCCATTTGCTAGATATGAGAACTTGTTAGGACCTAGTTATTTTTTACCTACCTTTTATGTGGATGAGATTACTATGACTTGAGGTCATTTTGGGACTAGGTAGGTTGTGTTTAATTCATGTTATGGTCACCTCAATCCCCCTTTTCCATACTCTCATCATTGTGTGAGCAACCTAAGCCAATGCTCTTGCCATTTTGTGAGTAGGTATCTTGTCATTCTCTAATGACTTAAGATACCTCAAAATTATAAGTACATTTGTAACATTTCAAAATCCAAAAACATTTTTCCTATCTAAGCCTTCATCATCCTTGATCTACCCTATTGGGGTAAAGTCATTGTTAGGATGATTTATTTTGCTTTTACTTTCAAGATGTTTGATTATTTCTTATTGTTTTTTATTTGAATGCTTTTTATTTATTTCTTTGTTTTTTTTCTTGCCTTTTTGTTTGATTTCAGTACTATTACCTTGACTTAGTCTATATGCATTCATTAGGTGATTCCTTGAGCACATTATTCTTGAGTCCATCTATATTCATATATCAACATAGTCATTGTGGTTTTTATCATTGGTGCATTATTTTCAATTGTTTATTGGATCAGTAGTCAATCCTTATGCACATTTTGATAAAGTCTTCATGGTGTTCTATCATGAATCTTACCATCATGTGTTATAGAAAAAACTAGTTGCAAGAGGTCGATAAACAATGGAGTATAAAAAGTTTTTCCTTGACTCCCTGGAAAATCTTTCCGCACCCATCTTGATCAAATCAAACATTGCCCATTCTTCTTGTATCAATGCTAATTAGGATGAACATCTCTACATTAATAGGTACAACTAAATCATTCCCATTAATCAACCTTTATTCTTCTATTTATCTCTTTCATCACTTTATTCATTATCATATGCCTAGTTGTTTATGGATTCTTTAGTCATTATACCATTGCATCTTTAGTCATAGACCATCGCATATATGTTTGTGCCCTCTCATCTCTAATCTATATTCTAGGTTATATCCTTGATTTATGATTACTAATCTGGCCTATTGGAGCATAACCTTACCAAACATCATCCTTATCAAATAATCTAGGTAATCTTAATGATTATAACCGCCTATGGGAAAATCATTATTTTAACTTTTATTCTTGATTATAACCACCTTTGGGTAAATTAATACCTTTTAAATCAATGCATGCAAGCATTTTCTTGTTTGGATAAATCTTAACCATGGGTTAATTCCACCTTTCTTCTTGATTCTTTTCAAGGGGCCATCTATCCATATATGTGATGGAAACTTCCTTGAGGGGGCATCATCTTAGGATTCCTAAATACCATTTGGAGATTTTCTTTTAAATCATCATCTTATTTTTAGTATACACACAATTTCTCATTATTTGATGATACATTATTGTGATTATAGCTTAAAATATATTCCCAAATAGGGGCAAACTATAGACACCTAAAATTGACCACCATTGGCTTCATACCCGACTTTAGACCAATTCTTACCAACCATTGAATACTTAGCCCAAGAATTTCCATAAGTCTCAAATTTGGCTTCATAACCATGCAATTAAATCAACTTGGCCCATAAATCAATTAATTTGGGTAAATTCACATTGAATTAAATCAAATATTGTAAAAAATGACCAAATGCCTAAATGATATTAATTAAAGTGCAAATATTGATCAAAGCCTAATTAAATTCATCTTTGAGAAAATGAACAAGTAAATCAATTACCAAAAAGGAAAATTCAAATATCAAGAGCATCTTATAACATCCTAGAAGCTACTCATTACCTTTGTGATCAAATAGAAAATATATAAATATTAACCTAGGAATATGCCAAACTTGATAAAGGTTAATAAACTCAACCAAGGTTCCAATTAAACTCTTTCCAAGTGATTTTAAAACCTATAAAAGCAAGCCTAGATCTCTTCATTTAGGGAGCTTGGACATAATAGTGTTATTTTGTATAAATTTGGTCATGAATGCAAACATAATGTTATAATGATAAAATTCTTCCAAGCCAAGCCAAATAAATCCACATGAAGCCAAATCCAAGCATTGAACAAGGTGCCAAGAGGAGATAAAGGTAACCACACTCCATTGATGAAGATATTTTGAGCATAAACTAAGCAAACCAACTAAATTACCATTTGGATCTATCAAAGATTTGGTAATGAATTTATGTTTTTATGTTTATAATTTTCATTTTCTTCCATGTTTTTTTGAATTCTCATTTAGTTTGTTCACCATGCTCCACCCATGATCTAGGCCTAGAGATGTTAGATTGTTAGTGAGTTGATTTCATTATTTTTGGAACTAACTCTATATTAACCTAATTTCTTGAGTCAAATTCCTATGGTCACACTAAATCTCAGGTCATGCACCTAAGTGTAGTCAAATATATGTTCATGCAAAGTTGGGCTCTCAGGCATTTTGATCATATTTTCTATGTTCAAATAGAGTTGAGTAACCATATTGATGATGTCAGCATTTGTACACATGGAGGTTTTAATAGGAAATGGTAATATGGGTTTGTTTACTATTGTTATTAGTTATTACATACTAAATATTAGGTCATGAAAATAAACAAATCAAAATATATTTAGGTGCAAAGTTGGGCTCCCAGGCAATTTGACATTATTTTCCCATAGCCAAATTTGCATGAGGCAAGAAAGATTCAAGTAGGAATTTTGATGGTGGAATATCTCGCATGTGTGGAAATTTTAGGAGAAGGTGATCATATGAGTTTGTTTAATTTTTTTCCTAATTAACTTGTGCTAAATTTTAGATCATGTACTAATGTGCATCAAAAGATATGCCTTCCAGATAGTTCTTGACATAGTTGGCTCTATGAGAGAAAAAATATAAGTGAGTATTTTAATGAGGTTATATCTTTCACATGTGAAGGTTTAAGGATTATTTTGACATATGTTTACATTATCCTATATGAGGAGATCATATGTTCCAAATTTTAGATCATGCGACTGAGTGAGGTAAAAGATATGATAGTCCAAAGTTAGTCTTCCAGGAAGATAAGTAATGGTCCCCATACTTAGTCATTTTTTAGCAAGGATAAAGACTAGGAAAAAATGGAGATCCTATCACTCACAAAAGACCATAAATATTTATTGAATGGTGTACAGTGATTGATAAGGACCTAACTGATCCACAATAATCAATAATGCATAGGAGTTCATACATATAGATCTACGATACACAAAAAGTCAAAGAGTCAAAGTATTTGAGGTTTATTGCTGAGTAGAGATAAAAATCAAGATTATTTTAGGGATCAATGGCAAAAAACTGATTATACATGGAGATATCAATGGTGTGCATTAAATTCAAGAGGTCAAAGTGATAGTTTTCTATCATTCTTAAAGATAAATTTATGTACATAAGATTGACAATGTGCATTGAGTCAAAGTTTATAGATTGCATGAGATGAGTTAAACATGTACGAGGACATTAAATTTGAGCATAGTGTTTGAAGTTTAAGTATGACCATTTGTGAAGGAAAGACTAGTTTGTGGTTTTAGACCATATCTTTCGATCTTGATAGAATTTGAGCAAGAAGTAAAAATAGAATTTGTAGAGGAATACAAGGTGCATCTATAAATATAAATTTTAATGTTTAATTATGTATACAGTAAAAATTATAAAATTTTAAAGTTGACTATGTGTTCAAGTGTATTATGCAAGTAACCTAGGAAGGTTGTTTGAGATTGTACTATTGTTATTATGATGTTTAATGCTGAATTATCTATTTGAATATATTGTAGACTCCATAAGAATGATATATGTGAATTTTAGAGGTGTGATCAATCTATCTCTAGGATAAATAATGCTTAATAAGTTGACTATGTATTCATTCATGGTGTCCTTATGAACAAGGCTATTGTTTAAGTTGATTGAGCTTGCACAAAAGAGTGCAATGATGACTGTAAGCATTTGAGGATGACTAAGGGGTCATGAAGAATGGACTTATGCATTTAGAAAGTTTTCTTATGTTCTTAATTTTCTTGAATAAGTGTCAAAGAGCTGAATGGGTCTTCATAGGAACTAAAAGTGACTTAGGCCTATTTGAAAGTTGATTGTGCTTAAGTGTAACCCATGTGAGATGCCTTAAGGGTGAAGGCATGAATTATGGCTGACATGGAAATATTTTTATCTTTTCAATTCATTATTTATCTATAAATGGTGAAACCAAATGTGTTGGTTTCTATAAGCGTGGAAGACTTGTGCAAGGTATGCGTGAGAGTTATGGAGTGAAAAAGAGGTATATAACCTAGTTGATAAATTGATGAGAAGATCAAATTGATGAATATGTGTATGACTTGTAGGTCATATTTATGATGTAAAAAAAGTGATCTTGTAGTTAAGGATATGTGAAAAGGTCAGATTGTGCACATGGGGATAGTTTGAGTGAAGAAGGAGAGAGATTATGGCATGCCTATGTGAGAGGCTTGTATAATATAGCGAGTTTTTATGTAGTGTTTAAATAAATAGAGATCCATCATCAGGTGTTGAAAACATCAATTTTAAGGTGGAGGTGTTCAAAGGAGGGTCTAAAGGACTTGATATTTCTTATGGGTAATTTCTCCTTATGAAATAGGTGTTTCACTAAATACATTTGATCTAAAGGACTTGACCAGTCTCTTATTTCTAATTATAGTATTCCATGTGTTATAGGTTTGAGATTGGGTTTACACCCCATGAGTGTTTCCCATAGTAACTATGTGTTATGTGTTTGATCTTGTGTATGCAATAAATGAATAAACTCTCTTGTTAATGTTTCTTGATCAAGTTGATATATGTTAAGTTTGAAAGGACTAAATTGATATTGAAATATTTAGGCTCATTGATTCACCCCACTCTCAGTGATTGTATCTCAAAAAATTGGTATTAGAGTAGGTATTTTGGTAAAGGCTTGACATCTTGAAGGTGATCCAAGGTAAAATATGGGTAGTCATCAAGGAAGTTTCTCTACTAAACAAGCATTGATGTTCAACGGATCTAATTATACATTTTGGAGTGCAAGGATGAGGACATGCATTATGTCCCTAGGGTTTGATGTATGACAATATATTATGGATGGTTATGTTGTTCCTACTACACCTTCATCTAGTGTTGTAGATAATAAGATATTTGAGAATAATTCTAAGTCAATGAATTTCATCATCTATGGTCTAATAGAGATTGATTTCACCAATTTAATCCATTTTAAATATACTAAAGAGATATGGGATAAAATGTAGATAACTTATGAAGGAGATTCAAAGGTCAAGCTTGATAAGTTGTAGACTCATAGAAAGAAATTTGAAAGTCTCAAGATTACTGAAGAAGATTCTGTGGCATCCTTTCTATGGAGAGTTGATGAGATTGTGAACATCATCAAAGGTCTTGGAGAGAACCTTAAAGAGGAAATTGTTGTTCAAAAGGTATTAAGGTCTCTATCATCCAATTTTGATCTAAAATTATCTATTATAGAATAAATTCATGATATTATTTAGTTGAAGATGGATAAATTTCATGGTACTATTATTGCCTATGTAATGAGGAATAATGATGATATACCACCAAAATAACAAGCATTATTCAAGATAGAGATGAAGACAAAGAAGAAGTTACAAGGTAAGAAACCCAAGAACGATGAAATTTTTGATATAGATGAGGATGAACTAATTGATTTTATTTCAAGGAAACTAAAAATAGGTTTAGGCAAGTATAAGGGTGAATTACCCCTCAAATTATTCAATTATGGAGAAGTAGGACATTTTGCTAATAAGTGCCCTCATAAGTATAATAAGGATGATGATGAAGAGCATGATAAAGATAATGATGATGGTAAGAAATCATTCAAGTCTAATAAAAGCAAAAAGGGATTCAAAAGGTTTGGCAAAAATAATAAATAATTTAAGGACAACAAGAATCTCTACACCAAAGAAGATTGAAACTCATTAGATGAGAGTGAAGTTAGTGACTCAGAGTATGATCATGAAGATGATGGTCTCATTGAAGATGAATATTTGTTTATGGATAAGAAAGGTAGTTACTCACATCAAAAGGATTCTACTTGGAGTGATTTATAAGATGATGAATATGAGGTGGACTATGAGACTGCATTGACAAATGATCATGAAGAAATAAATATTGAGAAGAAGATAAATAAAAATATGATATCTAAACTCAAAGACTATGAGAAAAAATTTAATGTATATGAGGCAATAATAAATAAAGACACCAAGTAGAAATAATATATATTAAAACATCTCAATTTTTAGTTGTCAATTGGAATTCTTGTCTACAATCCTAAAGGCTAAAGAAGATGAATGTTCGATGTATGTAATTGAAAATAAGTCATTAAGATTTGAGTTAGAGAAGACATCTAGTAAGGTGAAGTCATTTGTGAGAATTGAAAAGAGATAAAGTGATCTATAAAATATTCTAAATGATCAAAATCATGAAAATGATAATATTGGTCTTGGATACAAAGAAGAACCAAAGACTGCAACTCAAGACAAGATGAAGACTAATGTGAACAAGGATAATCAAACTTTGAAGAAAAATTATTAGACAAGGAATGAAGGTGATATCAGAATAAATACAAAATAAATCAGATAACCAAATTTCATGAGGTATGAAAAATTTCAATGGTTACTGATATACTTGTAATCAGTTTACGCATAGAGCTAGAGAATGTAGAATTCCTATTAGAAATGATATTGCTTGGAACTATGATGGGGGTAATTAGTCAAAAGGTATGAGAAAGGTTGAATACTTCAAATATCATGATGTGGGACAATTTTTAAGTCATTTTAAAAATAAGGTAAGATAAGCTAAGTTTCCATCAAGGTGTATGATTTGCTACAACTATGAATAAAGAGGTCACATTGCTAGATTCTACAAGCAAAGGCCATTATGTCAAAATAAGTTCAATCAAGCTCCAAGTGTATAAGGAAAAAGACAAGTTAGCTTAGGTAATCCAAATGTGAGTCATGATGAGTCTACAAGTCCAAGTAATCTACTTATTATGGTGGAGAATGCTTCAAAAGTTGAAGAGTTCTAAGAGGTCTCATTGTCTGCTCATGTTGAGAATGAAAAGACCAAGCTCAAGGAAAAGACCAAGGTATTGGTTCAGGATAGTTCTGAGATGAGTTTAGATCTAAGTGAGCATCATACCATTGTTTATCATATATCATAAAAATATCATCAATTATTAGTGCCTAGTGATGAGGTTCCTAACTGCAAGGTGGATTCTTCAAATGAAAAGGTATGTCAAGATTCCATAGTTGTTCTATGTATTGTCAATTCTATATTAGAAGAGAAGGAGAGTGATATAAGAATGGAACCAATTTTCATAGTTTAGACTAATAATAAGGAGAATAAAATTTAGAAATCTTATAGTTACAATAGGATTATTATGGTTAATGAGGAGATGTGGGCCACTCTTGGCTTTACTTTGTTCTAAAGAGCATTGTGGTGCAAAAGATGTCTTTATCTATGCTTTTGAAGAGACTCCTTTCAAGTGGAGAGGAAATAGATGTTGTGGTTTTATTCATATGATCCTAGAAGGCTAGAGATGAGTGTTTTTAGTTAGAGCAAGTATGTCCAAGTGTAAGATATGTTGTGGTGATGTCAAAGTGATGTTATAACTATATTTGATCAGTTTGTAGGGTCAGATTAAAGGTTTTAAAGTGGTAAAATAGGATTTGTGTCTTTTAAAGATGTTATTTTTACATATAAAGTTATTTTAACCTTATTATAACATTCTCCATGTGGTTTTGTGGTCTGAAGGGTTGATGAAGTCAAATTGGAGATTTTGTTTGCTCTCAGGTTTCCCAATTTGTGCTTAAGAGTATGCAGGTCCTAAAATGGGTTATAGGATGTATGGGTTCCCAAAGATGTGGAAGCTCAAAAATTGGTTCATAAGTGTGTAATGGTTATCTCTAAGTGTGCAATAAGTTTCAAAAGTGATCATTGAATATAATGTGGTTTGTTAACTTTGCTTGTTTTAAAATTCTAGGGTTTTGGGCTATGCTAGATTTTTTTTTGCATTATTATTTAAGGTTAGACAGTTATTAATAAGTTGAAAGGGATAAATGGGTTGTCAAATCATGTTTCATAGATATTTTAAGTTTTGTGGTTTATATTCTATTTAAGTTTTTGTCATATTAGAGACCTAATTAGGTAGTAGGTTTGTGAAGGAAGTATGTTACAAAGGATGAGCTACGTGATGAAAATTGGTATAGATTAGGGGGAATATAATAGTTCTCAAGATATGAATTTTTAGGTCTTGATGATGTGTCTACTAAAATATTTCGGTTCTGCAAGTTCCAGGTAGGGCTACAAGGAGTCTACATAGGTGTAGTCTTTAAGATGCGATTTTTATTTAGTTTATCCAAAATATAAAGGCATGAGTTTTTAAGATGAGTTATCAAGTTTTTTTATATCATGTTTCCTAATTTTTGCGTGAAATGAATTTCTATTGGTGGTCCTTGAGGTGGTTTGAGAGAGAAGGCTAGTGAGCTTATATGGTGATTCTTCATGGTGTATGAATATATAAAGATGATCAAGGGATGAAATTGCTTATAAATATTATAGTGAGTCCCTATTAGATGTTTCTTTGTGATTTACATCAGATTTAAACATTTTTGTGTGTTCTTTCTTCATTGATTTTAGTGCTTGGTTGAAGAGAGTATTGGTATGGAACAAAAGGAAGCTCTCAAGGCAACAAGAGGTAGGCTCAATGTAAGGGGGAGTTTTTAATATCTTTATAAGATGTTATAATCCTATTTGATGGTATTTTTAGGTCCTCAAGATTATTTTGTGCCCATTTTGTCATTATGTCAAATGGGGAAAAAGGTCCTATTATGAAAGAGTTTAAAGAGAGAGAAGGAAGGTGAGTTGTATGATGTGTGTTGACATCAATGAGAAAGGGGGAGATTATTGGAAAGTAGTAAATTATGTCATGGTAATGTCATGGATGTGTCCTAGTGAGTGGATGAAGTTATTTGATACCCTAAGTGAAAATGATAAAGTGTGCGATGTGCTTGAAGTTGGCTTGGTTGATATTTAGTTTTCACATGGTTAGAGATGTTCAGGGATAAGTGTGGTGTTTTGAGCATGAGAAAAGGGTAACATAAGAAGTAAATTATTATTTTAATTCTTATGTGCATGAGTGGATTTCATCTGGTTGATCATTATTTTCATTTAGACATGGTGGGTCTAGTGGTAGAAAATTTGAGTAGGTATTTTTTTGATGTCACCATTGCCACGTATGGATGAGTCAAAAGGAGTTTGTCATATGGTTGTGATCAAATTAATCCCTAGTTTCTATGTGATAAATTTTAGGTCATGTACCTAAGTACAATAAAATATATGTGGGTGTAAATTTGGGCTCTCAAGCATTTTGATATTATTTTATATATTCAAATAAAGTTGAGTAAATGTGTTGATGATGTCAGCATTTTCATGCATGAAGGTTTTAGGAGGAAATGGTAACATGGGTTTTTTTTAGTATTTTTATTATTTATTATTCACTAAATCTTAATTCATGCACCTAACTTCATCAGAATATATGCATGTGTAAATTTGGGCTCTAAGGCAGTTTGACATTGTTTTCCCATACTGAAATTTGCATGAGGTAAGAAAGAGTCAAGTAGGTATTTTTGATGGTGGAATATCTCACACACGTAGAAATTTAAGGATAATTTAATCATATGGGTTCTTTTGGTATTTTTCTTATTTTATTTTAACTAAATTTTAGATCATGCACTGAAGCACATCAAAAGATATGCATGTGCAAAGTTACCCTTTTAGATAGTTATTGACATAGTTAGCTTTGTGAGAGGAAAAACTTGATAAAGCATTTTAATGAAGTTATTTATTCAATGTGTAAAGGTTTTAAGATAATTTTTACACATGGTTGGATTTTCCTATATGAGGATATCATATGGTTCAAATTTTAGATCATGCAAGTGAGCGAGGTAAAAGATATGATGGTCCAAAGTTGGCCTCCTAGGTAGATAAGTAATGGTCCCCATACTTAGTCATATTTGAGAAAGGATAAATACTAGGATAAAATGGAGATCCTATGGATCATGGGATATTTTATAGATTGATTTAATGGTATGTAGTGATTGATAAGGACCTAGATGATCTGTAGAGATTGATGGTGCATAAGAGTTCATACATCTAGATATACGATGCACAAAAATTCAAAGAGGTAAAAGTATTCAATGTTTAACATTGAGAAAAGATAAAGATATATATTATTCAAAGGGTAAACGGTGACTAGGTGATCATATATATATATATATATATATATCTATATATATATATATATATATATATATATATATATATATATATATATATATATATATATATATATCAATGGTGTGAATTCAATTCAACAGGTCAAAGTGATAGTTGTGTAGAATTGTTAAAGACCGAGCTATTATAGAAGATTGATGGTGTACATTGAGTCAAAGATTCTAAATTTCATGAGATGAGGTCAACATGTTCAAGGTTTAACATTTGGCATTTGATCAACTATGCATTAAAGATCGAATGAGATCAATGGTGCATGATCAATCTAAATCAACGAGGATATGAAATTTGAGCATAGTGTTTGAAATGTAACTATGACTATTTGCATTTGAATATTTGAATTTGGGAAGGAAATACTAGTCTATGGTTTTTGGACCATATCTTTTGATATAGGAAGAATTTTAACATGTAGTAACAATAAAACTTGTAGAGAACTCTAATGCACATCTATAAGTATAAATTTTAATGTTTAATTAATTATACAATCAAAGTTATAAAATTTCAAAGTTAATTATGTGTTTGTACATATTTTGCAAGTAACCTGGGAAGGTTGTTTAATATTGTACTATTGTTATTTTGAAGTGTAATTTTAAATTAGATATTGGAGAAAGTTTTAGACTCTATAAGGATGATCTATGTACATTTTTGAGGTGTGATCAATATATATTTAGTATGAAAAATTCTTAATAAGTTGACATGTATTGATTCATGGTGTCCTTATAAATAAGGTTATATTTGAGTTGATTGAGATTACATATAAAAGTGAAATGATGATTGTAAGAATTTGAGGATGACTAAGGGTTAATATAGAGTGTACCTATGCATTTGGAAAGTATTCGTGTTCTTAATTTTCTAGAAAAAGTGTCAAAGAGATGAATGGGTCTCTATAGGACCTAAAAGTGACGTAGGCCTATTTGAAAGTGGATTGTGCTTAAGTGTGACCCATGTGAGATGCCTTAAGGGGGAAGGAAAGTATTATGTTTGAAATATAAATATTGTAATATTTTTAATTTGTAATGAAATTAATTCAACAATAAATTAGAATAGCAGAAGTAGATCCAAATATGACTGAAATATATCGAAATATATGATAATAGATAAGCCATTTCGAGGGGGTGAGCTCCACAAGCTTCAATAAGAGCATAATTCACAATATGTTGCTAAAAAATTACCCACTACATCCTATATATAGTCTATCTAGGCCATGGTTACTCTATAGGCTGACCTACTAACCAAATGAATGCATAGAGAAATATGAAATAACATCAGAGAGGGATAAGTAAGCCACAAGTTAGCTATTCCTATCCTCATACATGTGATAGGTTAGGGCCGTAGCATAATTAATTATTTATCTATAAATGGTGAAACTAAATGTGTTGGTTTCTAGAAGTGTGGAAGACTTCTGCAAGGTATGTGTGAGAGTTGTGGAGAAAATGAGAGTTAGAGTGCCCAGTTGATGAATTGATGAGCAAAATAAATTGATGACTATGTGTATGACCTAGATATCATATTTATGATGTCAAAAAATTTCTCTTATAGTTAAGGATATGTGAAGAGGGTTGAGAGTGCATATGAGGACAATTTGAGTGAAGAAGGAGAGAGATTATAACATGCCCATGTGAGAGGATTGTATAAGATAGAGATAGTTTGTGCAGTTGTTAGATAAATAAAAATCCATCATCAGGTGTTGAATACATAAGTTATAAGGTGGAGGTGTTCAAAGGAGGGTCTAAAAGACTTGACCTTTTTTAGGGGTAGTTTCTACTTGTCAAATAGGTTTTTTTTATCAAAGACATTTGATCTAAAAGACTTGATAAAGGTTTCTAGTCTAAAGGGATTAACTAGTCTTTTGTTTATAATTTCTTATAGGATAGTAGTCCATGTGTTGTAGGCTTGATATTAGGTTTTATTCCCCATTAGGGTTTTTGAAAAGAACTATGTGTTATGTGTTTGATCTTGTTTATGCATTAAATTAATGAGATATCATGTTAATTTTACTTGATCAATTTGATATATGCTGATTGTTTAATGGTTTGAAAGGACTACAATTAGTATTAAAAAATTTGGGCTCATTTATTCATCCCCCCTTTTAGTGATTGTACCTCTAACAATAGGGAAGAAATATTAATACTTTTAAAGAGATTATATCAACCAAGATGATAATGTTATAAAATAGGGAAAATTTTGGAATATAATTTGAAGCAATAACGAATGTAGGCACATAAGCAATTGGATCAATGTGGATGATCTAATTGGAACACACAAAATAAACCTTGTACCAATGCTAGCCAATGCAATTTTTACAATACAACACACAATGATCAAAGTGAAAGAAACAACAAAAAAATAAATTCTTAATAGTTTTTCATCCTAAGTGTTATTAAGTTATAAGAAAATTTGATTTTAATGTGATAGGGATGTTGTTTGAAATAAGGAACCAAAAAACAAGTTAAGGTTGGTTTCAAGATGTTTGAGATGAAAGAGATATATATTAGTAATGGTAATAGTTTGGCATTAGGGCCTACCCCATCACTTCACAATCCCTCAGTGATAACGATGTCATGTAATATATACCATCAACCACATATTTATACTTGGACAAAAAACCAAATTAGCTTCCCCCTTGGTGATGAAATCCAAGTAGGTAGGACTTGGGAAGACAAACGTTTAAATTTTTTAATGTAAATTAATTTGGTAGTGTGTTTAAAAGAGTAAAATAGTGTAACTAAAATGGTAATTTGAAAAACCACGCATTTAATCTATGTGAGTTACTCTAAGCATGCAAACAACTGAAAAGGAAAGGTGAATTAATTAGTAGCAAAAAGATGTTAATTCCTTGATTAATAAAAATATAGAGTTAGTTCAAGTGACACTATATGCAAATAGTATCGAATAAATTTGATTGGGTCATTTTTTTTATATATAAGAAAGGTATTAAAGAAAAAAAACATAAACAGGTCAACTATATCTCTTAGATTATAGAACTAGGTCAAATGAGAATCAATTCAAAGAATTACTTTTATGAACTCTAAATATTCATATATATGAACAAGAAAACCCCTTAGTCTTGTAAAATAATCCCATGATTTGGAAATTAAATCTAAAATTCCTCCATATCCTTTAAAATTCCTATGCACATGTCATTACCACTATATCTAGACTAAAACCATTATTGTGGTTGTAAACATTCCACTACAACAATTGATAAATAGTTATGTCAGTTTCAAAATAGACACAACAATTAAAAACATATTGGGTTAGTTTTTAAAATCTTGAGTGAGGTTGTAACACTAAGTTTTTATAAATATACCTATATTTTTTCAACCATGAAAATTCCTTTAACTTCTATAGGCCATTTTAATATGAACTCAAAGTAACATGGTTTTTTTTTTTTTCTTTTAATTTCATAAAATTTCAAGAACTATCCAAATAAGTACTAAAAATTTACTTTTGATAACAACTATCATTCTTTTAGGACATGTCATGTTGTGAATACCTTTTTTTAATTATTCATTATCTTACCTATTGAAGTGGATAATTTTTTTGATTCAAATTCTTGATCAAAGATAATAGATAGAAAGATTTTCATGCAACATGATAAAAGAAATAAAGGAAATAACATATGGGATAGAAAAGTGTATCAAAATCAACTACAATGATTGCTTAGATTCACAGGAGGAATATTATAAATCCCCAAAATTAAACTAGGCTGAGGAATAGTGTGTGATGAGAGGAAATACTAAAAGGAAAGTGAACAAAAAAATAACTAGCATCAAAATTGAAATAATAGCTTCCAATTAAGTCAAAAGGAATTCACATAGACTCTGATGTGGTCAGTAATATAATAAGTAGTTAATTTATAAAAGTGGTAAATAATTTAAAATAAATGGTATCATGTCATATTAAATAAGACATTCATTTTAGTACCATAAAACAAAAATGTAAGTATCTCAAAAGATCTCCATAAGGTATCACAATCTATCCTGTCAAGAATCTAGAACAACAAACAACACTGATTCCACTGTTAGGATCTAGGAAGCATAATTGATTACCATGTACAAGCAACTAAATGCGGAATTTAACCATAATGCACAAGTAACTAGAATTCAAAAATAACATAGAATATGAGAGACAATACCCAATTGTATTAATATTCTTCTAGAAGGAAATACAACAAAGAAGATGCCATAGTCTTCTTCCTTACACACCTCTAGGGCTCCCACACCTCTAGGGCATAAATAGTAAATCTCTTCAAGAGCTCACTCTCTCTCAATTACGATCCCAACACACAACTCAAACATAGAGTTGGTGTTCACCTCCAACCAGTCAGTATCACTACTACCAGTACACAAGTACTCCACATACTCCATGACTGAGTACACACCATACTCCAAGTACACAACGTACTCCATGTAGATCTCTCCTGATCTTACAACTTGCAGATCAACTGACCTTACTTACCATCATGTAGATCTCTCATGAACTTGTAACAACCTATAATTCACATGATCTTACAATTAGAAGGATATACCTTGCCTTCCTCTATAGCACTCTTGTGGAACTAAGAGGAGCTACCCTTGCTATCTTCACACTGAATGAGCTAACCAAGCTCAACTCTAAACTAGCACACTTTACAATACAACCCATGAGTCTATTATATATATCCCATGCAAACAATAATTAGACATCCAATTACAATAATTAGATCCATAGCTCAAGTCCAAAATTGGCCTTTTACATGCAAACAACCAGTTCATTAACTAACTATTCATCAACTAGCAGTTTTGGAACCGCACAGGCGATCAACGTCGGTCCCTGTCTAGCTGGAGATGTCTGACGTTGGCCGATACCAAGCCGATGTCAGTTGCCCTGCTCACTAGATATGATTGACATCAATTTATCAGATCGACATCGGTTGCTCTATAACTCAGAAACCTCTCAATAACCTCCTCCATGTTTGCATCAGTGAAGCTTTTAGCTCCACAACCTAACAATCTCCCACTTGGAGATAAATAGCTGCACTATACCTGTACCTATACGCCGTCTAATCTATTTCCTAGCTTGTATCCCTCTTCAAGCTCAATCCTGAAGACCAACCACCACACATCCTATGGTCCAACACTTTTCACCCAAGTAACTTGACATATCCAAAGTGCCTGACCCTGCATAGAATGAATCCCTGCTATTGATCCCTCTCAGATACCTGAGAACCCACTGAACTGCTTTTCAGTGCTTCATTTCTAGATTGACTACAAACCTATTGACAACTCCCACTATTGGGGCAATATCAGGGAGTACACATGTACTCAACCTCATCATGTGATTGGGGACCCTGTTCTGTGAACTGTCCATCTATAGGTGCGCTTGCCATTTTGCATCCTGCACTACCTTCACACAATCATCCTGTGACAACATCAACTTGTAATCTTCCCTGTCTCTAGGATTACTCATGCCAAAGAATTTCGCTCCTCTAAATTCTTCATGACACACCTCTGAACTAACTTTACCTTTAACTCAGAAAAACCTTGTATGTGTTACCCTGCATCAAGCAAACACACAACATATAATAATAGGATAATGTCGCGACCATCATCCACCTGGTAAATAAACCATAGTAGTTACAATGACATTGACTAAAGCCATGCTTTGTCATCCACCTGTAAAACCTATACCATTGTCCTAGAGCTTCCTCAAGATTATATGACCTGGCCTTCAGTCTCATGTATCCATTCTCTCCATTCTTTAACCAAGGAATCCATTCATCTTTCAGTGCTTTCATACTAGTTGGCAACCCTACCAAATCTCATGTTTGGTTCTGCATCCTAGGAATCAAATTCCTCATTCATGCCATGCTCCCACTATTTCCTAGATCCTTCCTGCTCTGTAGTGAGCAATGAGTATAAAGAAGAGGAATAATGAATTTGAGGCTTACTTACCCTTTCAATCCTCCATATGGGCATTTGAGACTCCTTGATAGCTTACTGTCCACCCAAAATCTATTCCAGTGACCGACCTCAGTCACCACACAGTCTGCATCCAATCGAGATTGATTCCATGTGACTGTCTAAGTCACTGATGCTGGTTATCCTATCGATGTTGGTCTCTACCTACCCAACACCATTGACTCCTCTAGTTTGCACATGACTAATATTGGTATCTATCTGTTTGATGCTAGTTCCTCCTGATTGATGCTGGTACCTGTGTTCACCTGTGAGTGATGAATTTTTACCCACGAGCTTTTTTTGAATCATACCCATGTCCAAACTGCCCTGCTTAGAAGTATCTAGCCCCATCCACTGATCTCTATCTATCATCTCCTCCAAGAACACCAAGGCTTTCCAATTCTTAATTTTATCAAATACATGAGACTTCCTTTTCCTGCAATAAGCACAATCCTTTCTTGTAGCATCCCACTACTCACAGAAATCTTGGTCTATGCTATCTGAAGCTGAACTCTTACCATTTAACTTAAGAACATCCATTCCCTTCTCACTTATGTGACCAAGCCTACAAAGCCATACCTATGCAGCAGAAGTGGAATTAATAATACAAGCAAGTAGATAAAGAGTACCTACTTTCTTACCACATGCTAATTCAAGTGCATCCTTGGTAACATTCCAAGAATCTACTATGAGAGTTACTGTGCATCTCTCATCACCCAACTTTTCTGAAGCAATTAGCCACATCTTCAGAACTGGGACCTACATGACATCCTTCAACACCCATGTGTTGGCCGTCTACAATTTCAACAACACTTCCCCTTTGCCAATACTTTGACAAGGCACACCAACCCCTAAATAAATCTTTCCAAAGTCTCCAAAGACCTTAACATGAAAAAATACTGTATTTTGGGCTGCATGGAAAGAGGCAATAGAATCTATAAAATAAGATTCTACTTTATCCAAGGAACATACCAAAGCATTCTGTGTCACAACACCTGCAACATCTAGTTCTTCAGTTCCTTCATGCTGATCTTTTACCAACCAACAATTTTTCTTTACCTGCTCTTTCTTTCCATAACACCGTAATTAACCATTCATGCTTTTGAATTCCTCCATTCTTATCTTACTTTCTTCTACCATTGCTATACTCCCACTCAATCAAAAACCCCTGAGAGTGAGTTGTAATTAAACACAAACTCTGCTACCTGCACCCTTAGCTTTGATACCACATGTCAGGAATCTAGAACAACAAACAGCTCTGATTCCACTGTTAGGATCTAGGAAGCATAATTGATTACCATGTACAAGCAACTAAATGTGGAATTTAACTAAAATGCATAAGTAACTAGAATTCAAAAATAACACAGAATATGAGAGACAATACCCAATTGTTTTAATACTCTTCCAGAAGGAAATACAACAAAGAAGATGCCACAGTCTTCTTCCTTACACACCTCTAGGGCTCCCACACCTCTAGGGCATAAATAGTAAATCTCTGCAAGAGCTTGTTAAGTTGTGGAGCTAAAAGCTTCACTGATGCAGACATGGAGGAGGGTGCAGAAGGGTTGCTGAGTGCCACAGACACCAGCGTCGGTCAGGCCAACCGACGTCGACAGGATGGAGCAGGAAAGCAACCAGCATTGGTTAGAGATCGGCTGGCATCAGTGATCCCCAGGTGGACAGGGACCGGCGTCGGTCACCTGTGTGGTTTAACTATGAGTATATTATGGGCAGTTGGTTGACGAACCAAGTGTTTGCATGCTTAGGGCTAATTATAGACTAAGAGCTATGGATCTAATTATTGTACTAGGAGTCTAATTATTGTTTGGATGAGATCTATATAATAGACTCATGGTTGTATTGTAAAAGTGTAGCTAGGGAGTAAGAGAGCATAATTATAAGCTCCTTCGGTGTGTGAGGTAGAGCAATGGTGTGTTCCTCCTAGTGCCACAGCACCAAGGTGGGTGTTGGATTGGAGAATCAGCAGGGTTCTTCAAGAGTGTATGATCTTAGTCATCAGGTGTGCATGGCTTCTATAGGAGATATACATGGTAAGTAAGATCATTGATATGCAGGTGTATGTGTGTGCAAGGTCAAGGTTCATAGGTTTACAGAACCAGCTTGATCTGTAGTTTGGAGATCGATAGGACAGCAACACAACAGGGAGCAGTATCAGGAGAGATCTACTTGGAGTACGTGGAGTACTTGTGGAGTACAGGTGTGTACTTGTGGAGTGCGTGGAGCACTTGTGGAGTGCGTGGAGCATAGGTATAAGGTGAACACCAACTCTGTGTTTGAGTTGGGTGTTGGGACCTAAGGGAGAGAGCTTTGAGGAAAGAAGTACTGTTCACTTGAGGTGTGGGAAACCTCTGAAGAGGTGGTGGAGAAGAAGTGGCATCTTCTTTATTGTATTCTTTTCTATATGAGTATTAATATAAGTTGTGTATTGTCTCTCATATCTTGTGTTATTTCTGGATTCTAGTTACTTGTTGATTCTGGTTATTTTTGCATATTAAGTTGCTTGGTTCGGTAATCATATTGTGCTCTCTTTGGTGGAGTAAGATCCTGACAAGTGGTATCAGAGCTAAGGTTGCAGGAAGCAGGTTTTGTGTTTGGTTACAGGTCACTCTCAGGGGTTTTTTGATTGAGTGGGAGCAGAGCAATGGCAGATCACAGTAAGCTAAGGATGGAATAGTTGAAAAGCACAGATGGTCACTTATGGTCTGATGGAAAGAAAGAGCAGGTAAAAGGATATTGTTGGTTTGTGGAAGATCAGCATGGAGGAACTGAAGAAGCAGATGTTGCAGGTTATGTGGCACAGGATGCTCTGGGAGGTTTCTTGGATAAAGTTGAATCTTATTTTACAAGTTCGGTTGCCTCTTTTCATGCAGCCCCAGGTAGAGGAGCTAGTGAGCCTTGCTAAAGAATTGGCAAAGGGGAAGTGAAGCTAAAATTGTAGATGGCCAACACATGGGTTTTGAAGGAGGTCATGCAGGTCCCAGGTTTGGAGAGTTGGCTAATTTCTTCAGAAGAGTTGGGTGATGGGAGGTGTACTAGAACTCTCACAGCGGATACACTTGATTTAGCTGGTGGTAAGAAAACAGGTACTCTTTATCTACTTGTTTATATTACTAATTCTTCTTTTGTTGTGGAGATGTGGCTTCGTAGGCTTGGTCACATGAGCAGGAAGGAGATGCATGTTCTTAAGTGGAAGACAAATATATTTGACAAGCTTAAGAACTGGAAAGCCTTGGTGTTCTTAGAGGAGATGGCAGATAGAGATCAGTGGATGGGGCTAGATACTTCTGAGCAGGGCAGTTTGGACATGGGGATTGATTCAAAAGAGCTCGCGGGTAAAAAGTCATCACTCACAGGAAACACAGGTACTGGCGTCGGCAGGAAAACTGACGTCGGCAATTGGTAAGACCAATGTCGGTCATAAGGACCGATGTCGGCAGTAGGAGGACACCGACGGTGACAGGTTGGTAGTCAGGACAGGCGCTGGAACCGATGTCGGTCGGATGCAGACTGTGGGGTGGCCGAGGTTGGTCACTGTAATAGATTTTGGGTGGACAGTGAGTTGTCAAGGAGTCTCAAACACCCATACGGAGGACTGAAGACGTAAGTAGGCCTCAAATTCATTGTTCCTCTTCTTTATACTAGTTGCTGACTGCAGAGCAGGAAGGATCTAGGAAATAGTGGGAGCATGGCATGGAGAGATTGTAGAACCAGACGGAGATTTGGTAGAGTTGCCAGCCGGTATGTTAGCACTGCAAGACGAATGGATTCCTTAGTTGAAGAATAGAGAGAACGGACACGTGAGATAGAAGGCCAAGGTATATGGTCTTGAGGAGCTACAAGACAGTGGTACAGGTTTTGACAGGTGGAGGATGAAGCATGACTTCAGTCGATGTCAGGTAACTATTGTGGTTTGCCTTACCAGGTGGATGACGAGTCATGACATCATTCTATTACTATATGTGGATGGGATGTTTGCTAGCAGGATTATACATACAGGGTTTTGCTGAGCTAAGGATAAGATTGGTTTAGTGGTTTGCTATGAAGAATTTGGAGCAGCAAAATTCTTCGGCATGGGAGACATGGGAGATCACAGGGTGATTTTCTTTCCAGTGGGAGCTGATGTGAATTAGGTGTTGGTGAGATGCAGGATGCAGAATCGGAGCGCACCAAGGGCTAGACAGTTCAGTGTCTGAAATCACATGAGGTCTAGGATAGACCTAAGTTTTCCCAAGTAGTGGGAGCTGTCAGAGAGTTAGAAGCCAATTCGAAGAGGTGGATTCTCAGGTATTTGAGAGAGACCAGCAGCAGGGATTCATGCTATTTAGGGGTCAGGACTTCACTACATGGGTTTGTAGGAATGGATACGGTAGGGTACTCAGATGACAGGAGGTACATCACAGGTTGTGTGGTGGGTGGTCTTCAGGATGGAGCTTGAAGAGGGATACAAACCAGGAAACAGATTAGACGGGGTATAGGTATAGGTACAGTGTAGCTATTTATCTCCAAGTGGGAGATTGTTAAGTTGTGGAGCTAAAAGCTTCACTGATGTAGACATGGAGGAGGGTGCAGAAGGGTTACTGAGTGCCACAGACACCGGCGTCGACCAGGCCAATCGACGTCGACAAGATGGAGCAGGAAAGCAACCAGCATAGGTCAGAGATCAGCCAGCGTCGATGATCCCCAGGCAGACAGGGACCGGCATCAGTCACCTGTGTGGTTTGACTGCGAGTATATTATGGGTAGTTGGTTGACGAACCAAGTGTTTGCATGCTTAGGGCTAATTATAGACTAAGAGATAGGGATCTAATTATTGTACTAGGAGTCTAATTATTGTTTGGATGAGTTCTATATAATAGAATCATGGTTGTATTGTACAAGTGTAGCTAGGGAGTAAGAGAGCATAATTATAAGCTCCTTTGGTGTGTGAGGTAGAGCAATGGTGTGTTCCTCCTAGTGCCACAGCACCAAGGTGGGTGCTGGATTGGAGAATCAGTAGGGTTCTTCAAGAGTGTATGATCTTAGTCATCAGGTGTGCATGGCTTCTATAGGAGATATACATGGTAAGTAAGATCATTGATATGCAGGTGTATGTGTGTGCAAGGTCAAGGTTCACAGGTGTGCAGAACTAGCTTGATCTATAGTTTGGAGATCGATAGGACAACAACACAATAGGGAGCAGTATTAGGAGAGATCTACTTGGAGTACGTGGAGTACTTGTGGAGTACAAGTGTGTACTTGTGGAGTGCGTGGAGCACTTGTGGAGTGCGTGGAGCACAGGTATAAGGTGAACACCAACTCTGTGTTTGAGTTGGGTGTTGGGACCTAAGGGAGAGAGCTTTGAGGAAAGAAGTACTGTTCACTTGAGGTGTGGGAAATCTCTGAAGAGGTGGTGGAGAAGAAGTGGCATCTTCTTTATTGTATTCTTTTCTGTATGAGTATTAATACAAGTTGTGTATTGTCTCTCATATCTTGTGTTATTTCTGGATTCTAGTTACTTGTTGATTCTGGTTATTTCCACATATTAAGTTGCTTGGTTTGGTAATCATATTGTGCTCTCTTTGGTGGAGCAAGATCCTGACAGAGCTCACTCTCTCTCAATTATGCTCCCAACACAAAACTCAAACACATAGTTGGTGTTCACCTCCAACTAGTCAATATCACTACTTCTAGTACCACTAATCAGTATCACTACTACCATTACACAAGTACTCCACGTACTCCATGACTGAGTACACACCGTACTCCAAGTAGATCTCTCTTGATCTTGCAACAACCTACAGATCAACTGACCTTACTTACCACCATGTAGATCTCCCATAAAAGTGTGACAACCTGCAATTAAAATGATCTTACAATTGGAAGGATCTACCTTGCCTTCCTCTGTAACACTCCTATGGAACTAGGAGGAGCTACCCTTGCTCTCTTCACACTGAAGGAGCTAACCAAGCTCAACTCTAAACTAGCACACATTACAATATAGCCCATGTCTCTATTGTATAGATCCCATGCAAAAAATAATTAGACATCCAATTATAATAATTAGATCTGCAGCTCAAATCTAAAATTGGCCTTTTACATGTAAACAACCGGTTCATTAACTAACTATTCATCAACTAGCAATTCTGGAATTGCACAGGCGACTGACGTCGGTCCCTGTCTGGCTAGAGATGATCGACATTGGCTGATACCTGACTGATGTTAGTTGCCCTACTTGCTGGATATGACCGATGTCAGTTTATCAGACCGACGTCGGTTGCTCTACAACTCAGAAACCTCTCAACAACCTCCTCCATGTTTGCATCAGTGAAGCTTTTAGCTCCACAACCTAACATATCCTTAAAAGATAAATGTGGGGAATAAAACCATACTTCATCCACATTGTAAAGTTCACAAGTAAAATTTAAATTTTCTAATTAATTATTATTTTGTCTACTAGAAGAACAAGATAAAGTTGTGAAGTTTCTAAATGTTTTATCAAAAATTGGGAAATCAGAGATGTTAAATCCTAATTAGATAAAATGAACTAAACTAAATTAGGGTTTAAAATATATGCATAGATAAATAATTCAATAATTTTTATTCTTACTTTATTTTTAAATGTGTTAAAATGGGAAAGTAATATGAAAATAGAACTTAGCTGGAAAAATAGAATGCATGACTATGGCTAAGATTGAAATTGACTCAAGAGATGTGTTGACTATCTATGTCTTTGTAACAAGGTTTTCTATTATCTCTTAACAAGAGAATCATATATGGATAAGGGTGTAGTACATTTTTTACTTAGGGAGTACTAGTGTCTTGTAGATGATATGTCTTTGATATTTTTGTGATAGGTTCATGTTTTCCTTTATGGTCTTTTAACTATCCAGGAGCCTTCAATTCATCACAAATAACATTATGTATATTCTCCTTCACTTTTAACCCTAGCTCAAGAGTATAAGATGATAAATTTAATAATAGGGTAAAAATAGGTCAGTGATTTAATCTGTGCTTAAAATCAACACCCTTATGTTGAGCATTGGCCTACATACCAATATTTTGAAGAAGGTTCAAACTCCATGTAGTTCTCCTCTGGTATAGTGTTGCATATGAAAGAATGGTAAAAAATTATAAATGGTGGTGTAATATTAGTCTGATTAAGTGATTCAACCATGAATTATGAACTTATAAGTGTATTCATACTTTAGATCAAAGACACTAGGGCTATATGTATTTAGAATTGGGAGAAATAAGGAATTTGCTATCAATGTGAAATTATGATACTAGTGTTTTTAAATACATAATTCTCTTGTGTGAAAATAAGAAATGAATAAAAATATTAACATACCTTAGATTATTGAGATTACTAAAAATAGTAGATACAAATAAAATGCAATAAAAAAAATGGGTAAAGGGTTACTCTGGGCAATGTGGGTTCTCATAAATACTTATCTATTAGATAGTGTGAGCTCAATTTTTTAGAGTGATAACTATAGATGTAGAACCATACTTATAGCCCACTAAACTTGGATTAAAAGGTACACTAAGAGTAACTTCCTTGGGCAATACACTATTCTTAGGTCTACCGTAAATCAGATGGCTAAAAGGATTTCTATTGGCTTAAGGTTCCTCAAGATTATTTAATTTTGTCCTCTACATATATTTCGGTATGATGAGGCCAAAGTACATGGAAGAGCAATATTAAAAGGCTAGATAAAAGGATATAGTCCCACATGTTCCCTCCATCATTAATATTTCAATAGAGTGTTACCAAAAATATAAACTTAAGAGTGTTATCTAGGGCCTAGGTATTGGATAATGAAATCCCATCACATCATGACATAGGTAAAATAGGTGATTGCTTAGCCAAAAATAATAGCTTCTTCTCAATTTTTATACCCCACCAGAATATAGGGTTTAGTCTATCATGTGGCTATGAAATCCACAATTGATATAGCCCATAGAAATGAAAATAAAAGAGAAACAACTCCTTTTTTATTTCTAATATCACGACCTAGGTGATGTGAGGTAATATCATACATGAGATATCTTGGGATACTAGATATATTCAAACTTACTTTGATTTCTAAGATCACCACCTAGGTGGTGCAAGGAAAGAGCATACAAAATTTACTAATAGAAAATAAAGATTAAAAAAAAATCAATAGATACAATAAAAAATTTATTTTAAAATAAATCATTAGCTAAAATAAAATTGGTTGGATTGTTATGTCTTTGACTTGAAATGATACACAAAATTGTTAATATTTTTTTAAATCATATTTATTTGTATAAAAATATGAAATTTAGTGAACTTAAAAATACTATTAGTAAAATATAACATAAATAAAATATTTTTATTGTATGTATGCGTCTTTATGATATCTTGAGTTTGGATTAAATGAGAGTTCAAACGGGGACCCGATTCAAAAATTATGGCCTCCATAAGATAGCCACTAAAGGTGAAATTACAAATTCACCACTCAATAAAAATTTACCACTAACATTAAAATTTTTCCACTAAGCAATGCAAATTCGCCACTAATAAAGTTTTACACTAATTTATGAATTTTTCATTAACTACACAAATTCACCATTCAAATTATGGATTCATCATTCAAAGTATGAATTTGTCATTTGACTGAATGGTTTGATTATTTGGATAAATTATTTCTCCATCAGGTGAAAGAACATAGAAACCAAAACACATAAAGGAAAAATAGGGATACCATAATAATTTATTTGATACATAATATAATATCACTAGAACTGATCATGCTTTTGTTGAAGCTTTTAATAATTTCACATAAGGTTTTATGAATTAGTTGATACTAGTTATGATTTAATTAAAGATGATGATGAACTTAATGTAAAGACTAGAAACATAAAAAATAGAATGTTAGGTTGAATGATTTTGCCAATCTGATGGTAAATTTGTTGGTACAATTGACTATTTTTCTAGTTTTGCTGATAATTTTGTTAAACCTTAGTCACCTGCTACAGTCAAAGAAAATTCACTAAAACTTTACAAGTTCACTTGTAATAGAAAATAATTTCTTCCAAAATAGTGTTATAATAGTTATCTAAGAAAAAGGACTTGAAATAAACTAGAAAATCCAAAAATAGAGCATTATAAAATAATTAGGAATGATCCCAAAGAGCATGCCAAAATGTTATAACAACATTTTATAACTTGCAAGCTATGAAACCAAATATTTAAAAATTGACTCCTTTTTTCTAAAATCAACCTAAAACCTTAAATAGAGATTTAACAAATATAAATATAGTTATACCTTCACCTTACCAATTGATGAGGATATTTACCTTTACCAACCTGGATAAGCTCTTATGAACTAATATGTGGATGCTCAAATTATTTTTTTCCAATGCAATGGGAGTTTTGATAGAAATTCAATAATTGGATAGAAATTTGATAGCTCAAAATGTTGTTCTTTAAATGATATATTTGATAGCTTAATTATGGATTCTCTAAATGGATGAGAGGACATGAATTTATAGATTTCTCAAATGAGAATATGGTCATATTTATTACAATTATTAAGTGATTTGATTTTGGATTGTTGGATTTGAGTCCTAATTTAAGTGGTGAATATCAATTCTTCAAGTGGTTTAGAAATGTAAGGAAGTTAGTTGTGTGGTTAAAAATTCTTATTAATTAGTCAAGTTAGTTGAATGATTCACCATGGTAGTTGCATGTCTTAAGTAGTTGGATAGATGAATTAGCCCTTAAGAGAGAGAATCATGAAAATGGTTTGACGACTCAACCTATTGATTAAGATAATTAAGGAAATGGTCGGTGACTTGAATTTTGTATTTTTAATTAGTTTTAATTATTTATTTATGGAATTAAGTGTGTAAGACCAGTTATAAATGGATTATTTAATTAATTTTGATTAATTAACTATTTGAATTTAAGAGGGAAACTGATGTTAGTGAACTTGAAATAAAATCTATAATTTGATTAATGGTCGAGCAAGATGGCTTTGTGTAGATATTTAGTAAGATTGGTTGTTCCACAAATGTGGTGGAATTTAGGTGTCTATACATAGTTATACCTTCCTCTTCATGAGAGACCTTCCCATGATTTACATAATCAAACTCCTTGTTAGATTTGAAAAAATAAATGATGTCATTACCTTTCATGGGTTGTTATTATAGAACTCTTGGATTTTGATCTTAGCTTTTTGAATTTTTCCTTGCTTCAAATATCTTGGATTATTATCCAACTCCTTAATTTACACTAACATATCCCAAAAATACGTATTAATTCATTTCCTTAAACTTTAAAATATTAGACACTCCTTATAAATTGATGCAAAGGTTATTTCTGTTATAACCCATATTGGTTAGAAAATTTAATCCAAAAACCTTAGTATGATTCTCAAATTTTAAAAAATAACATCTAGATATTGATGGAAGTAAATATAGTATGGTGGATTACTTATTTTTCTCACCTAGTACATGTGTGTACATATTTGGTAGAGGAAAGTATCATATGCATGGTAGACTCTCCTGTCTCCTTCACTCCTTAAAATTAATTCTTATAACTTAGCAAACATCTCTTCTATAGTTTAGAACTGAAGTTTTAAATATTGAATGATACCCATGAGAAATTATCCATGGCTCAAACTCTATCTTGTATTTATTGATTCTCATATTCAAAGTGCCACCACATATTTATTAATTCAAATTTAACCTCTCAAATTTATTGGTTTATATCTTCAATATCTTCAAGCCTTTCTATCTTCAAATATTTTCTTGTGATTGTACTTTTTCAACTAATAAACATGCACTTCATTATCAATAAATAGTTATAGAATAATATGTAATACAATTCAAAATAATGTTAGTAAAAAAATTAAAATCAAAATGAAAACACTTTATAATACCAATATGATCCATTAAATATATGGATATTCCAAACTAAGCTTCACAAAAAATAATCCATTCAATATAAAGGGTTTTCTTAAAGTTCTATGCCATACAAAAACACCCAAAATGTTGTAACAATACATATTCAAATATTTTGACTATCATATCATCTATAAAATAAAATATGAAATCATACACATTAAATTAAAACATGATATATACATTTCATACTACCTTTCACATAACAAACATGCTACTATTGCATACATGATTACAATTCAATGTGATAGAGTGGAAAATGAATGTGAAGTTTGTTAGCCTTTATAAACAAGTATTATGATTGTGTGAAATGAATATTGAACTATTTTAAGTTTGTTTTTTATTATAATAATATAAAATTATTGAAACATGCAAACAAAGGAAACAATCACATCAACTAAGAGATATAACACAACACTTACCCTAAAAAAACTCAATGTGATAAAAATATATCATGAGTGAATCTACACTTCCTTATCTCCAATTTGTTCTATAATTTATGAGTTTTTTGCTTCTTGGGATTATAAATACATGAAATCCTAAATTTATTATATACTCATAATGACCTCTACACTTTTTAGTGTATGAGTTGCTTCTTAGCAGGAAAGACTATTGAACTCTGCCATCTCAACATTGTAGTATTCAAATCAAAGCGTCTAGACACTCAAATGCCTTCTCAACACAATAAGGAAATCCAATTCACTCACTATGCTTCCTTTGATATCAAATACACATCTCTAAATAATCTCTTCCTTACACTTAACACTAATGGAATGCATCAATAAATGAGAATCGATTCAAAGAATTTATTTTATGAACTCTAAAGATTCGTACATATGAGCAAGAAAACCCCTTAGGCTCTTAAAATAATCCCATGAGTTGGAAATTGAATATAAAATTCCTCCATGTCCCTTAAAATTCCTATGCACATGTTATTACCACTATATCCAAGATGAAACCATTGTTTTGGTTGCAAACATTCCACTACAACAATTAAGAACAGTTTCAAAATAGACACAAAAATTGAAAATATATTGGGGTAGTTTTTAAAATTTTTAGGGAGGTTGTAATAATAATCTTATATAAATATAACAATAGTTTTTCAACTGTGAAAGTTCCTTCAACTTATATAGGCCATACCATTTTCATATGAACAAAAAGTAACATGTTTTTTAAATCTAATTTCGTAAAATTTCAAGAACTATCCAAATAGGTACTAAAAATGTACTTTTGACGTCAACTATCATTTTTTTAGGACATGTCATGTTGTTAATACCATTTTTAAAGTATTTATTGTCTTACCTATTTAAGTGGATAATTTTGTTGATCCAAATTTTTTATCCAAGGTAACAAATATAATAATTTTAGTACAACATGATAAAAATAAATAAAAGAAATAACATAGGGGATAGAAAAGTGTATCAAAATCAATTGCAATGATTTATTAGATTCATGGGAGGATTATTATAAATCCCCATAATTAAACTAGGCTTAGTAATAGTGTGTGATGAGAGGAAATGCTAATAGGAAAGTGAACAAAAAAAGAACTGGCATCAAAATTGAAATAGTAGTTTCCAACTAACTCAAAAGGAATTTTTATAGACTTTGATGTGGTTATTAATATAAGAATTATTAATATATAAAAGTATTAAATAATTGAAAATAAATGTCATCATGTCATATTAAATAATACATTCATTTTAGAACCATAAAAAAAAAATTATGGAAAATATGATTTGGAAAAGAAAGTATCTCAAAATATATCCATAAGGTATCAAAATCTATCCTTGAAAGTTAGATGTGGGGAATAAAACCATACTTTATCCATATTTTAAATTTTGAAATTAAAATTTGAATTTTATAATTAATTATAATCTTGTCTGCAAGAAGAACAAGATAAAGTTGTGAAGTTTCTAAGTGTTTTATCAAAACTTGGGAAATAGGAGATGTTAAATCCTAATTAGATAAAATGAACTAAAATAAATTACAGTTTTAAAATATATGCATAAATAAATCATTCCCTAATTTTTATTTCACTATATTTTTAAATATGTTAAAATGGGAAGGTAATATAAAGTTAGAACTTAGATGGAAAACTAGAATGCATGACTATGCCTGAGATTGGAATTGACTTAAGAGATGTGTTGAATCTCTGTAGATTCATAACAAGGTTTTATAGGATATCTTATCAAGATAATCATATATGAATAGGGATGCAATACATTTTTTTACTTAGGGAGTAATAGTGTCTTGTAGATGATATATCTTTGATATTTTTGTGATAGGTTTGTGTTTTCCTTTATATTCTTTTAACTATTTGAGAGCCTTCAATTCGTCATAAATAACATTATGTATATTATCCTTCACTTGTAACCCTATCTCAATAGTACAATATGACAAATTTAATAATAGGGTAAAATGGGATAGTCATTTAATTTATGCTTGAAATCAACACCCCTATGTTGAGCATTGCCTACAAACCAATATTTTGAAGATTCAAAATATATGTAGTTCTCCCATGGTATAGTGGTGTGTATGAAATAATGGTGGAAATTTATAAATGATGGTTTAATATTAGTGTGATTAAGTGATTCAACCATGAATTATTAACTTATAAGTGTATTCATACTTTAGCTTAGGTATTTTAGGGCTATATGTATTAAAAATTGGGAGAAATAAGGAATTTACTATCAATGTGAAATTAGAACTCTAGTGTTTTTCAATATTGAATCCTCGTGTGAAAAATGGTTTGAAATGTGGGTTTATAGTGATATTTTTGTAATTTATTTGGATGGATCTCATCAAACTTATGGAATGACCCATTATGTGAATTTCAAGTTGAGTAATTAGTTGTTATTTGGTGGGATGACAAGAAAGATGGAATTGACACTATTGGGGAACATTGTTGTCAAAATGGTATGTTGTTTCCCTAGGAGAAAAATAAGATGATTTGGGAGTTTTTAATAGTGTATGGATAATATTGGACTATTTTTCATTAGAAATAAATACATTATGCGATCATTAGTTTACTTATAGGAATGAATCAACTTCTTTGAAAATGAAATAAAGTTGTCAAAATGTCATGGAATAAGGCATGAGTTGAGTGTGTAAAAAAGGGTGGTCACAGGTGCATTATTTTATCTTAAATTTCAATTTATGTGTGTATATTAATGCCCCCACCATTTTATTATAGTAATGAAACTAAGTGAAAATACTATATTAAAATTAAAATTGTGTACCTGAACCTACCTATGCAATGAACTCTAAAATGGAGGCCATAATGTTGAACTATGCTTCATTCAAAATATTGTAATGAAACATATAAATTCAGTCCTTACTTAAGATTAAAATAAAGAAGTAAATACAAGAAAACTTATAGATATAATAAAAACTAATGAATATACCTAATCAGGTATGAAAACCACTATGTTTTTTGGTCCAAAAAATTAGTGATTGTAGATGGTAGGACTCTTGAATAATTCATTTGATATCTTGGATTGGAATGTGCATGCACCAAACCTCATTCAAGGGTGAATGTGATTAATAACACAAGGTGTGTTTGAATCCACAATTACATAACCAAATTAGTGAGATAGTTTTATAATCCCTATATGAATATAGTAGATTATTTTGGTGGAAATTTGGTGCAAAAACTCATGCAAAAAGGTTGAATAGCTGGTTAGATAAAATATTATTCATTTTAGGTGGAAAAAGGTAGTGTGATTTGGGATGAGTGTATACAACATGGATAATAAAAAAAAAATCCATTCCATAAATGAAACTGGTGAAAATTTGTACAAGTAGTCATATGTTGTGTAAATACCCCAATATAATATTTGGGTGTGTATGGATTCATATATTATGTAATAACAACCAAAATTTTGATATCAAAACATGTGTGCTAACAAGTAACACTACCACATGTGATGCCTCCAAACTTATCAAATCTAATAAAAATCTAAGTATTTTTATAGAAATTGAATCTTTATATATGTTGCTTTTGATTCTTATAATTTATAGATATGACTATTTTCTAATTTTTGGGATAATTACACAATATTTTGGGCATGGTCAGGTTGGACCCCTATCCAAATGGAGTGATCCTATATAAAATTTTCTTCTAGGTGTTTTATGGATATTAAACTTGGTCATAGATGTATTTATAAAAATAATATCTATGTAATTCATTGTAGGAGTTTAGCCTCCAAGACAAGCCACTATGTATGCCTCCTCTTTTGAGGTGAGTTTTTTAGCCTATGCAACACACATCTCAAAATAAACATTTATATAATATGTTATAAAAATATGTTAATATGAGTAGTAGTGATAATATGGAGGATCATGGTATCATTATAAATATAATTAGAGAAAAATAGTAATGTGAGATGCATGTAAAAACCAACATACATAGTGATATTGTCAAGATAGATGTTAACAATTAGGAATGTAAATAAGTGATCAAGACTAAGTCACATGATATGAATAGAACTAATTAGGGAGGGATTCATGATATTTATCATGGCATTAAAAGGTTTGGAATATGCATGATGTCCATCATGGCATTGAAAATTGAGCAAATGGAAAAAAATAAGTGTGATGGCCATGAAAAACATAAAAAAAGAGTACATGTAAAACAAAAAAATCATAAAGTATAAATTTAAGGGGTCACATACAAAGGAAATGTTCAAATGTCACTCATACATATAATCATATAATGAAGGGTTTAATATACACACAAGGACATTTTAAAATGTACATAAGACAAAAATAATAATACAAACAAGACATCGAGCAAGAAAGAAAACATGAAAATCATGCATGAATACATTTAATTAGTCAATGTAATAGATTATAACACTATTAAATTCAAAAACGTAGGTAACCAATGAGATATCAATGTTGTAGGTAAGTGATAAATATCTATAAATGTTATGTGATGTAAATAACTAAAGTGTGAACAATAAGGGATAGTCAAACAAGGGTAAAAACTCTATATAATATGCCCCCAATGAGCTTGTTAATGTATATACAAGATATGAAAGGATTATTTATTATTCATATCTAAGAACTAATAACCAATGTTCACTAGGATAGGGCCATTATAATAGGACAATAGTCTGGGATGTTCCTATCCAAATAGGGTTATGTCTATCTATAGTTTTTGAGTTTGAGACAGTGAAATAATGTGCATCTAGTTTTATAAATGGCAACATGTATGCTCTACATTCACTTATGTATACTTGTGAGGCGTATATGATATTATACTATATATAAATGAGAAATAAATAAATAGTATATAAATTAATTGATGTAAATGAAGTAAACATAAGCATGCATATGTTCTAGTTTTTAAAATATCTGATTTATTTTTATTTTTTAATTCTATTTTTTCCATATATGAAAAATATGATAATCTATAAATCAAAAAACACATCCAAGGGATGTGGATATTCATAAGTTGGATCTGGTGGAAAGCATTGAGTATTGGATACTTAATCTTGTCAAAATATCATAGATGATCGTCATTTTGGTCATCATACCATTCATGCTCTATAATTTTAGCCTTATCTTTTACATTATTTTTGACCCTACACAAGTATATTACATGTTATTTTATTATGTAATAAGGCTCATGGGATATTTATGGTTAGATTAACTTTGAGATAGATACCTATCATTTTTGAATATGGGATTCTTATCAATACCATCATGAAGAGTATGAATTATACTATCCTAAAATTTAAAATTTAAAATATTTCTATAACTTATCAACTATAGCTTCCATCTTGTGTAACCATTGTATAAAATCTAAGTTTCTTAAAGGAGAACCTATTAGGTTTGGTAAGACTCATCATATCTATTGAATTCAACCCAGTGTTGTCTTCAAACAATAAATTAATGATGAAGGAGAGAGATTAGGGAAGACAAAATTGATTAAAAAAAGGAGATAAAAAATGAAGATAAGAGTATAGAGTCAACCAAGTTGACCTAGTACTGAAAATAGGGTATGAAAAACTTAGCTAAGAAGGATGTAGAATTGATTAGGTTAACTTAGTACTATAACCCAGTACAAAGGAAATAATGATAAGGATATAGAGTCAACTAGGTTGACTTATTACTATAATATAATAGGCAAAAATGAGTATTGGGTGGATTAGGTAAACTCAATACTATAATCAAGGGAAAAAATAGTTTATAAGAGATTATGCTGAATAAAATAACAATGTATTAAAAATAGGGAATTTTTTTTTGAAATGTACTTTAAACTAAGAAATGGAACTAAACACATAATCAACTGGGTCAATGAGAATGATCTAATCGAGGTACACAACAGAAAACCTTGCACCAACACTAACCAGTGCAAGTTTTTACAATACAACATTCAATGAGTAGAGAACAATTAGTCAAATGAAAAGAAAATTTTAGCTAAGTGGTCATCTTGAATGTTTTTAGATTATTATAAAGTATTATTTTAAGTGTGATGGGGAAGTTGGCTAAAATTAAAGAACTATAAATGAATCTATGGATGGTTTTTGGATATTTAAGCTAAAATGGATATGTGTTGGTAATTGTACTAGCTTGATATTGGGGCTTCTCCTTCACTTCATAATCCCACAATGATAAGGGTGTCAGGTGATTTTTTAATATATACCATTAAACTTGTGTTTATACTTCACCAAGAAACCAAGTTGGCTTTCCCCTTGGTGATGAAATCCAAGTAGATAGGTCTTAGTTAGTCACATGTTTAAATACATTTTGAAATTATGTGATTTGGTAGTGTGTGTAAGAAAGAGAAAAATAGTAAAAATAAATGGTATGTTTAAAAATAATCTAATTATACTATGTGAGCTACTCTAAGTATGCAAATAACTAAAAATGAAAGTGTGAATTAATTACTAGCATATATTTGTTATTTCCCAATTTAAGCACTATACAGAGTCATTTCAGATGAGAATGTATGAAAACATTATAGAAAAAAGTTGATAAGGTCACTTCTATACTATAGAATCAAGATTATTTAATAACTAAGTTGACCAAGTTGACCTAATGTTTTAGATAGAAGATAATCTACATAACTAGGTCGACCAGGGCAACCTAGTTTGCTATAGGATTGTAGTTTTTGAAGACTAAAAACTTTGTAAAACAAAACTATAAGGAAGAACTAAATTAAAAGAGAGAAAGAAATGAACCTTGGTGGGTTAAAATATGATAAGGATTTTGGAATTTTTTTTGAAGTGCCTTAAACGCTTACTTGTAAGTTCTGCCAACTATGTCAACTGGGTTGACCTAGTTCTTCAATTCCTTATTTGCTAAATCTTGTTAAGATGACTGAGTCAACTTGGTCAATTTGGTTTATTACTTAGAAGCTGATTGTGATACTAAGTTGACCTACACAACTTATTTTATTTTTTTGAAGTTAAATAAGATACTAAGTCAACTTGTTCGACATAGTCTATTGTCTTAAATTGAATAAGAGCACTATGTCAACCTATTTAATCAAGTAATCTATATCTAATGAAGACCTAAGCAAAAATAATAGAACCATTTTTATGTGACTATGTGTTAAACCTATGCATAGAAGTTAAAAACTATACTGACCTAGTCAACGTAATATCACAAATATAGAAAAATGATAAAATGAAATCCATGAAAGAAAACCTGCTAGGGTTAGATTCACATGGAGTTCACTATAATGTATGCAATCATAAATGCATTAGATCCACATATCAATCCTAGCTTAGAGAAGATAGATCCTACTTATATTTATGATTGAAGGTACATTAGATAATCAAGAACATGACTAATATGGATCTTATAGACCTAATTAAGGGATATCTTACTATAATAAAATCATTGGGGAGGGTTTTAAAGCCTCCAATCAAGTAAAACTATGCAATAACACTAAGTCCTATGTTTTCATATTCACTAAACTAGTAACATGTAAAGCAAAGATCTAATCTAGTGCTCACCAAAGTTTGTGGCACAAAGTGGGGGTTATAAATAATAAAATTAAACATGTGTAGAAGACATATACTCATGTCAATGTATATTCAATCCTAATGCATGGAAGATAAGTAAAAATTCATATCTATCTACTCTTACAAAGGAGGAACAAAGTTAGGAATAATTATCTTTGAAGATGAACCCACGCAGCCTTAATCTCTTCCTTAGAAAAGGTGCTTCATAAGGGGTTGTTGTGGTATGTAAAGATGATAATGATAAATCAGCTCTAGGATACACAACCTATCAATGCATCCAAAAGACTTATCCAAAAGATAATATTTATATCTCCAAAGAAATATTGAAACCCTAAGCTTTTTCCTTGAGTAGAATGGTGGATAAGTAGATGCACAATATATCTTAATTATTATTCTCTTCTCTAAATAATGGTGAAATGAATGTGCTTGTATAGGTTGATTTAACCCTAAACCCTTTTGAAAGTTTTGGATGGCAGGGTCGACCCAGTTGACCTAGTATCATTATTGGCAAAAAACTCACTAGATCATTGTCTAGGTCAGCCAAGAACCGACCTAGACCCTAAATAAGTTTTGTCAATAAGAATAAAAGATCATCACAACTGACATAGTCATATAAAATATCAAAAGGGCTTTTAGGTTAGAAAAAAGGCTAATGAAGGTGGCAAAAAGCTAGAAGAATGTGAAAAAGAGAAGGCCTAGCTTAGGGTAATGATTTTTAGGAGACAAGTGTGTAGATATCAAGTGGAAAAGAGTGACAACAATCCTAATAAACACCAATGGTCTATCCACCCCTTTTTTGGCACACCCCTTAAGGTGTGAACTCAAATAGATTGAGACTCAATGGGTTCCTTCAAGATAGAGAGCATCTATAATTGATAAAAAATTGAAAATATTATGTGTTTATAGATGCCCCACTAAAATCTCATCACGTGCCATGTAAGTGCAATAAGGGATGGTGTTTTTAGAATAGAACATGATGACACATAATGTTGATGCTAAATAAAGTGTAGTAAGGAGTAAATAAGATAAATGAAATGACATAATTGAAAAACACATACCTTTACTTATCTTAGTACTATAGATAAAGAAGAAAATATGAGAGATGTGAAGGTGTCCAATGTGAGGAACATTAGGCAAACCTATATAGATTAGTGAAAAAAGAGTGAAAAATCAAATTTTTTACAATATAAGCACACAATAGTGGATGTCAGGATTCCAAATATTTTTATGGTTAAAAAAATGAGTTAGTAAAAACAAATATATAATCAAAACAAGGAATCTGATGGCAAATATTTGAATGGCAAATAATTATGAATAGTAAATATAAATAGGGTGAAAGAAAATTTATTTTCTATTGTTTGACTATTTTGAGAGAAAAATGGAGCTCTGAGAGACCTAACAACATCTTAGAGAGCCAGGATGATGAGGAGATGACATCTGAGATGAGGAGGATGCCTAGCAGCCATAGCGAGTGCAACATAGGTAAACAACTAAGAATTTTTAAAAAATGAGTGTTTTATTTGAAATTGAGTGTTTTATATAAATTTGTTAATTAGACCAAGTTTAGATATTGGAATGAACCCTAGGAACTTGTTAGGGACCTTAGGGGTCAAATGGGTTACTTAGTTGAAAGGGGTCAAAGTAATAAATTTTTAAGGAATTTATTACAATGGGTCAAAGAGTCATCATATTGAAACTACAAGGTCAACCCATTCAACCTAGTAGGTAAAAAAATAAAGTTTTGAAAGGGTCGACCTAGTAGGTCTTAGCTGACTTAGTTGGTTGGGGAAAATATTGCTACAGTACATCATGGCCAACATAGTTTGTTAAGTCAAAAAAGTTGACTTAGTATTATAGGGGGAAAAAAGAAGGCTGACATATTTGTTTTAAGGATAAGTGCCCAACCTATTACTATAGGGTTGACTTAGTTACTAAGTAGTCGATAAAGTATGTTTACGGCACAGGGTGGTTGGATTAGTATTGAAATGGTTGATTAAGCTAAAATGGGTCAAATTGGTAAGAAATGAATAAATTAAATTAAAAAAATGGTTTGTTTTTATGAATTTTAAAAGAATGTATTTTGATTATGAGTGACATGGAGGTCTAATACATCTTTTGTTATTTGATTATTACATGTGTGTTAGAGATTTTGATGATTGGTATATGCATCATGGCTACTAAATATATTATAACACCTGATAGATGTAGACAAAGATAGATTGGTCATGCTAGGCTTAGGAGATATCATGGATATATAGTGGGTCCCACTAAGTGTTGATTTAGTGGTCATGTTCTTGGTAGCTTGAGAATGCTTGACCAATACTTTTATATGTGTAGTGGATGGGGATACCATAGAGGTTGGTATCACTTTGGAGGATGTCCATGCATGACTTAGACTACTTATAGGGGGACATTCATGATCACAAGTATATTAGATGATTGGGAAAAGAAGTAAACATTAGCCCAATGGGTGACATGATCAAATAGTATTTACCCAAGACTGAGGGTGAGTCTATTTGATATATATATTACATTTATTATAGATATCCAAAAGGATATGATAATACTTGAGATATCATAATTACTATGTCATAAGTTAGATGGAAAGGAACTATTGTATGTAATAGCCTTAGGTTAGTCGATATTGAAGCAGGGTCACTCTATGACTCATGTTCTATCATCTGGGTTCAGTTATGCATGATATGTATGGGATGTTATCTAAAGGTTAAAATACCATGGTGATAGTAGAACTACAAAGTTATTATATATATGAAAGGATATTTATGTATAATCTAGATGGGTTACCCCATGTGGTTGATGATTAGTTACCTCAAGTTTTGATATGGAGATGGGATCAAGTGGCATGGGTCATGCCCCACATGACAATGCTATATACGATTACATGAGAAGAGATCATGTGGCATAATTATGTACATATTGTGACTATTTGGTTGAATTGGAAAACTATGGTGTTAGGGTTAGCACAAGTGAAAATATGAGCCACTACACTTGGTGGGTAAATCCACATCTAATGGCATGCTTGCCAAAATTGTTCATATTCCCTCACCTAATGGTTGTTATAGTGGTGACTACATTTTGGGCTCACCATGCAATAGATATAATGGGGAGAAGAGGAACACCAATCAAGAGACTAGAAATCAAACCATGATGTGTGAGACCATAGACTAGTTGAACACAATAATTGGAAGCTAGAGAGGGCATGGATGTGGATTCAAGAGTATCATAGGTACTACATCTGAGATCATAGTAGGAGTGGTGAATACCTTGGTTATACCACTAATAGATACACCAATAGTGTGAGATAGGATAGATGGTGGTCATCTAGGATAACCCATCAGTTAGTCTAGGGTAGACCTAGTATATATAGATACCACTAAGGTGACATTTGAGATGTGCATGGGTAGTGACCCTAGGTTTTTATTTGATTTGGAGGAATTTCAAAAATTAGTTACTTAGGGGATGAGATAATGGAAAGACCATTCTTATTGGATGAGTAGATAGGGAGATGATGATTGGTGACATTGGGATAGGTAATAAATGGTTGTAATTTTTAGTCTATAAAATTGAATACTAGTTGTATAAGATTTTATTGATAGATTGTAGATAGATATATTTTGAGATACATATGTAATCTCTCTATTTGGTTTTAATTTTATAAATATTATGTGTGAGGAGGATGTCAGATGGGGATACCTAGTGATGGGAACACACCATGATATTTTAGATGGGGTGCTAGCACCATACAACTCTACCACATTAGATAATCCTATGGTACCATTTTCCCTAGCTCAGGTGAGTTGGTTCAGGCTAGTAGGGAAGGTCAAAAGTTAGCTACAAACACATGGAGATGGTAAATATCCACTAGTATGGGTGGGATCAAGAGAGGTACAATCATGGTAGGCCTTGGCTTAAGAGAGATCCATGTATTTGGCTACCACTATCCAACTAGGATAGGTTTAGGTCCAAGTGGCCAACCTACAAGGATAGCTAGTAGGCCTAATATCTCAAACATCTTAATTGTAGTGTACTATTCAAAGGGTACTATCTGAGGCATCTATGCATTGCATGGCTAGGCCATGATATAGACATGATAGAGCCCAGACTTAAAGCTAGATTGATGTATTTTTTTACTTTGTAAAAAAAACATGATATATAAAGATATCTTATTTTGATAGTTAGATGTTGATCTTATGTTTTATATTATTGTTTTGGTTATGGATTCATGGATATATTTATTTATATCACATATGTTTTGATTTTTTTGTATATGTCATAAACAAATTCATGTGTGGTTTTCTCTCTTCTATCATTATATAGGACACATGAATGGTTAAAAAGAAATAGGAAAAAAAGGACTTGGAAAAGTATAATTAATCAAAAATAAATGCACTACACACTATTTCACATTTGAAAATGTGTAATAACAAAAGATGACTAAGTATAAATAACCAAAGAGTGGTAAACAAGAAGGCAAAAAAATGTTTTTAAACCATGAGAAAGAGTGGTACCAAATGAAAAAAAAAGTAAGATCACACTAAATCATGTTGCAAAGTATGAAAATAATTTAATAAAAATGGAAAGTTCATGAAAGAACATTGGTGTAAAAACAAATCAGTTGAGTTAATCAATCATACCAAATATTGTTGGGAAGTATAAAACAGAAGCAAAAATTGGTTAAAAATGGTCTTAAATTAGTCATACTAATTCAAGTTGGGGAAGTATGAAAAAATTAAAAATAATGGTTGAATTATTACATGAAATTATAAAATAAGAAGATAAAACCAAAAGATTAATGAAGCATAAAAAATACTAATTCAAGATGGGAAGCATGTCAATGATGTGTAGCTCATAATCAATCACATCTTACCTCATATTTGACATATGTAATTTCGTTGTGACTCGGATATTGGAAAATTTTCTGAAGAAGGCCGACTCTTATCCATGGTGTTACACTTTAACTCACAAAGGGAACACCAATAGGATGGAATTAATATGAAAATATAGTAAAAGGGGATGGTTGGAATGAAAATGTGAAAATTTTTGTAATTTGTGAGGAAAGCGAGGTCATATCAATGATCTTACAATGCAACTCACAAATAAAATCCCTAGGGGAGTTATCAGTGAACAAGACAATATTTCTCAAGGGGAATTATTAGGATTGTAAAGAGTGAAAAAGGTAATGTAATAAGCATAAAATAGGTATCTTATGAGAATAACTTAGGATACATAAGGTACACTAAGGACATGAAAAATACACTAAACAATTAGTGACCATCAATATATAGAGGATACCTATTCGCTATAGACACAAAGTTGTGTAGGAAAGTAAGTATGTTACTAAGATAAATTCATGCTATAGGTTTTGTAAAAGAAAACAAAAATTGACCTAATTTCCCATAACATTTCCCCCATTCATTAGGACCCCTTATAGAGGCATCAATCTATTGTGAAGATTGGGTACCTGTGTGATAAATTACGTATAACTAAAAGAGTTTTTTAATTCTCCTTTTCTAATCTACTGGCCTAATGCACCCCAATGGATCTCATGAGTCTAACTATGGAGTTTTATCTTTGATTAGAAAAAGGATATGTGCTTAGAATCATGTCTTTTAATGTGATTTAAATTTTAAGAATTTTGAATGTTGCCTTTTAGATCTTTGCCTTTTATTAAATGATGTGGATTTTGAATGTTTTAATGGATTTTAAGATTCTTCCTCCATATAAACTTGGAATAACCAATCATGAGAGATAGAGTGATACACATGAATGCACTTTGGGATTTGGATGAAGGAATCTAAGTATCCAAAGATAAGATTGAATAGAACACTCAGGTTTAACTATGAACCAACATTTTATCTCAAGTCTCAACCATGTATATGCTTAGTTTACGAAAAGGGAAAAGGGGAACAAGGGGATATCTAAAGTGGACTGGTAAAGGGAGATTATAATGAGATGAATTTTTTTCTATCTAACCACATGGTAAATGAGGAATGACTAAAGGGAGAAAGGTTTGTATAACCAAGCCACAAATAAAATTATATGTGTTTATAGAGATAAGATAACAAATAGTAATTAAAAAGAACAAGGTAACCATAAGAAATAAACTCAAGAAGGACAAATATGTAATTATGAAAAATAACCCATAAGAGAATATTATAATAATAATAATAATAATAATAATAATAATAATAATAATAATAATAATAATAATAATAATAATAATAATAATAATAATGACATCATAAGTGACATGTAATGCAAAATAAAAGTCACCATGTAATATAAATAAAAATTTGACACAATGTCAAATGATATAAAATAGATAAATGTAAAGTTAGAGCTCACATCCAATTCAAATGAAAATGTAAGAACACCATGCATGTGCTCATAAGTAATAATATATTTATCCACATAAACTATCCATAACATCTTATAAGTATCTATAAAGTTGAATGAAAACTATAGATAATGTCTCATTGATCTTCACTGAAAGTTGAGAAAACACTTCACATTGAATCTCCTCAACAAAAAATGTAGGAATGCTTGAAGGATCATGCTGATGAGGTAAATTAAATGCTTGGAAAAGTTTCAAGGGTAGGAGTCTTGAATACACCATGGTATTGGAATTGTTTAAAATTCCAAGGGTTGGTGTCACCTTGAATCCTATAGATGGCTCCTTTGTGAGGAAATTTGACACATTGGCAAGTAGAAGAGACAACTAATCTTATGTGATGAGTCCATATCATACCAAGAACAATGTTATAAGATAGATAAAAGTTGAATATCATTAACTTAATGTGAACATTGATAGGTGGAATGGTAATGGGGAGCCACACATAACTTAAAGTAGGCATTTGCTTTCGGTCATAGCCTTAACACATATTGCATGTGGCCTTAAGATTACACTTAGAATATATAAGGATTTTGATAAAATCAAGAGAAGAAACACAAGTGCTAGAACCTTCATCAATCAAGACATGATTGACTTGGATATCACTAATTTGGATATTTATAAAGAGATGAGGATCATCTACACAAAGAAAAATCTCATTAGGGATCATAAAATCAATGGGAAATTTGAGGGAAAGAGAAGTGTCCATTATCTCATCAACATGTATGGACATTTCATTGCACTATTTTAAAATGCTATATTCTTATCTAGATAAGATAGCTTCGTTTCCTAATAGGGGAGGATGAGGGATGTTCATTTCAAACAAAAGCTACATAAGATGGTTATGGTGGCATGAAGAGGTCTATATAAGGTAGAAAAACTAGATTTAAGATGGGAGATTAGTAATTTGTGTGATAGGATCCCACTCATCATAACCCTTTAGAGGACTATTAGAAAGAGGTACATAGTGTTAAAGGAGGTCATCAGAAGGAGGAGCTTAAGTACATGTGAATTTATGATGATAAGAGGTATAAGGTTTATTTATAGGACAAGTTTGTTGATTATCTTGAAAGGATGGAGTAGTTGATGTAGTTGTGGTTTAAGAAGAAGTGTTAATATAAATTTGAGTATCATTGATAGCTAAATATGTTGGAGGAATGGTAGAAATGGTATGATAAGTGTTATCTAAGGGAGGTGTTGAAATTGGTTAAGTGAGTTGGAGAAGAATCTTAGATAACATAAAATGTGCAAGATAATCGAGGTGTATGGATGGATTGAGGAAAAATGAAATCAACCAAAATTTTCATATTATTCATATTGACGACATTCAATTTAGGATTTCATTTTACAAGACTATTAACATTATTGGTAGAAGGGGTAGACTTATCTTGGTTATCTTGGTGATTTAGAAGAGGATCTTTATAGATGACCAAATGAGCATTAGCTTGGTTCAAATCTTGAGATGTAGTTTATGTTTCATGGGATTTGAAGGAAATGTCATAGGCTTATTGGCATTTAAGAATGATATAATCATGGTCAAAATTGGGACAAAGAATGAAATCCATAGACAAATCATGAATTTACCTACAAGTCTCATAATAATGACCCCAACTATCATGAAACCAACAAAATTTATTGGGATCATACCAAGATTTCATGGGACGAGTGGGATCAAGTTCTCATGGTATAAGCCTTGGTATAATTTTTTTTAATTCTAATAAGGATAGAGGTTTATGAACATTTATGTTATTGGTTGAGGATAAATAAGGTTGGTGATGTGATTACGAGGGGAAACATGTTCTGAAGTTTGGTTAGGAACAACTTAAATAGTATGAATGGTATCATAAGAGTCAATGCCACCATTAGTGGTAGCATGATGATTCTTATTATTGATTAACATATGAGTACCCATATAAGGTTAGGATGGATCTAATTAATGTGTAAGAAAATGTTGACACTTAGATTGGTTAATGGCCTCTTCCAAAGTATGTGGAGAGAGAGTATAAGCCTAATATTATAACTTGAGAAAAGGAGCATTGGTAAATTTATGGAAAAGGTTATCATCTACCATATTATGTTCACATTTATTATATAATGTCTTCTATTATTTAAAGAAAGCTTGTGTGGTTTCGGTCTCAAGTTGATTACAATTGACAAAATGGGCCACAGTATTTTTAGGGAGATCGCTAGTTTGGAACTCCTGGACTAAAGAATTAAATAAATCTTCCAAACTAGTAATAAAATGAGATTTGAGTTGGTTTTACCAATCTAAATAATCACCTATGAAATTTTTTTATAATATCTTAGTAGTGACAAAGATATTTAACTTGACCCAATCTTTATATAGATTTCCAAATGTTTTTAAATGAAGAGTAGGATCAACTAACCCATTATAAGATATGGTATGGGTGATACGTCTATTAGCAATTTGAGAGGTAAGAGGCTCATTTTGAAAATTCTTGATTGTTTTATAAACAAGAGGAGGTTAAGGTATAATATTACCATGGGAATCTCAAAGAGGATGTGGGGGAACATTTTGGTTATGCGTGCCCCATGGCATCTATTAAGGGTGGGTTTGAAGATAGATAAGATGATTTTGCATTTGTATCATTTAATTTACATTGTTATCTTGGGAAGAATTCATTTTATTAAGAGTTTTTAATAGGATTTTATGGGTTTGAGTTTCATTATTATCATTGGAATTTGGCTTGGGTACCACTATGTGTGTTAGTAGGAGCTTGAGAAGAACTGTTAGTAAGTGAGGTACTAGTGGCAATTTGCTTATGTGGAAAAATATGGATTAGAGATGGAAGAGGAGAATCAACACTAAATTCATGATTACCTTGGGTATAAAATGATTCACTAGTGGAAGAATTGATAAGAGTAGGTCTTAGAAGAGGCCCACTAGATGTAAAACCTACCATGTTAGTAGAGATACTAGGCATGGAGGTAGAAGAAATCAAAGATGAATAATTAATGGTATGTTAAGGGGTAAAAATAGATGGAAGAGGATGAGAATCAAATAAACTAGTATCCCAAAATCTATGTGAGAACATGGGACAAGGTGAATGGGGCTCCTTGACTTGACCACTTATCATGAGATGGTAAATAGTAGAAGGATCCTTTCCTTGATGTTGAGGAAACTCATTGATTAAAAAGAGCATATTTGGTTTATCCTCCAATTTAGGTTCATATTCAAGTGATAAGAGAGGATTTCAAATGGAAAAGGAATGAGGAGGGGTCCATAGTTTGTAGTGCGAGTGGCTATATGCATATTAATTTAATCTAGGATAGGAGCCACGAGCTGCTTATGGGAAAAAATATTAGGGTTGGTTGGACTCATCATATATATTTGATTTAACTTAATATTTTCTTCAAATAGGAATTTTAAGATGAAGGATAGAGATTAGGGAAGGAAAAGCTAATACAAAATCAAGGAGAGATAAAAGGTAAATCAAAATACATAGTCAACCAGGTCAACTTAGTACTAAAAATAGGGTATGAAAAAATGATCCAAAAAGGATACAATGTTGATGAGGTCAAATTAATACTATAAACTTGGGATAAAGGATATATTTATAAGGATATATAATCAATCATATCGACTTCGTATTGTAACTTGATAGGCATAAATGAGTACCAAGTTGACACATTATTGTAATAAAGGAAAAATATAGTCTATAAGAGATTATGTTGGATAGAATTATAGTGTATTGAAAATAGGTGAAAAATTAAAATTTACTTTAAATAAATAAATGGAAAAAAACACATAATCAATTGGTTCAATAAGAATGATCCAATTAAGGTACACAACACAAAACCTTACACCAACATTGGCTAGTTGTAAGTATTTGCAATACAACATATAATGAGCAAAGAGTAAGAAGTCAAATAAAAATAAATGCTATCTAATTGGTAATATTGAATGTTTTTATATTATTATAAAGTGTTATTTTAAGTGTGGTGGGGAAGTTGGATGAAAAGTAGGGAACTATAAATCAATGTATAGATGGTTTTAGGATGTTTAGATTGAAAGGGATCTATGTTGGTAATGGTACTAGGTTGGTATTAGGGCCTACTCCTCACTTAATAATAATAAAATTATAAGGGTGTCGGGGGATTTTCCAATATATACCATTAACCATGTGTTTATAGTTGGCCAGAAAACCAAGTTAGCTTTCCCCTTGGTGATGAAATCCAAGTAGGTAAGCCATGGGTAGATAAATGTTTAAATGCATTTTGAAATTATGTGATTTGGTAGTGTGTTTAATAAATATAAAAATAGTTCAACTAAATGGTATATCAAAAAACCACTTAATTAGACTATGTGAGTTGCTCTAAGCATGCAAATAACTAAAAATGAAAGTGTGAATTAATTACTAGGATATAGTTGTTAATTTCTAGTTTAAGCATGGTACAGATTCAGTTTAAATGAAAACATATGCAAACATTATAGAAAAAAGTCAAGAATTTCATTATTTTACTGTAGAAGTAGGAGTCCTTAAGAACTAAGTCAATTAGGTTAACCTAGTCTTTCAGATAGAAGATAGACTATAGAACTAGGTCAACCAAGTTGACCTAGTTTGCCATAGGATTGTAGTTTTTGAAGACTAAAAACTTTTTAAAATAGAATTTTAAGGAAGAAATGAATTAAAAAAGAGAAAAAAATAACATTGGTGGGTTGGAAGATGCTAAATATTGTGAAATTTTTATTGAAGTACCTTAAATACTTGCTTTTAAATTCTACCATCTGTGTCAACTGGGTCAACCTAGTTATTTAATTCCCTATTTATTGAAGCATGTTAAGATGACTGAGTCAACTTGGTCAACTTAGTTTTCTATCTAGAAGCTTACTACAATAATAAGTTGACCTGCACAACTTATTTTATTGTTTTGGAGCTAAATAAAAGACTAATTTAACCTATTCGACATAGTCTACTATCTAGAAATGAATAAGAGTACTATGTCAACCTATTCAATCTAGTAACTTGTATTTGATGAGGACTTACACATAAACAATAGATTTATTTTGATGTGACTATGTGTTAAACCTATACACAAAATTTATAAACTATACCAACTTGGTCGAACTAGTATCACAAATATAGAAAAATAATAAAATTATATAAATAAAAAGAGTGAAAGAAAATTGAAAGGGTAAGATTCACATTAGGTTCAAGAGAATGTATGAAATTAGAAATACATCAGATCCACAAATTAATCCTACCTCAGAGAAGATAGATCCTATTTACACTTTCGATTAAGGATACATTATATAATTGATAATATGACCAATATGGATCCATTATACCTAATGAGGGGATCTCTTACTGTAATAATATCACTAGAGAGGGTTCCAAAGGCTCCAATCAAGAAAAACTATGTAATAAAACTAAGTCCTATGTTTTCATATTCACTAAAACAATAACAAGTAAATAAAAAATCTAATCTAGTGCTCACCAAATCTTGTGATAGAAAGTGGAGGTAATAAATAATAAAAGTAAACATGTATAGAAGACATATACTCATGTCAATGTATATAGAATCATACTTCATGGAAGAGAATTAAAAATGCATATTTATCTACTCTTACAAAGGAAGAACAAAGTTAGGAATACTTACCTTTGAAGATGAACCCATCGAGCCGCAATCTCTCCCTTGGCCAAAGTGCTTCACAAAAGATTTTTATCTTATGTAAGGATGACAAGGATAAATTATTACTAGGCTACACAACCTATCAATGCATCCAAAAGACTTCTCTACAAGATAAAATCCATATGTCCAAAGAAAGTAAGAAGCTTTAAGCTTGTTTAAGTAGAATGGTGGATAAGTAGATGCACAATATATCTTAATTATTCTATTTTCTAAATAATGCTGAAATGAATGTGTTTATATAGGTAGATTTAACTATAAACCCTTCTAAAATTTTCAACTGATAGGTTTAACTCGGCCAACTTAGTATCATTATTGTAAAAAACTCACTAGGTCATAGACTAGGTCAGCCATGAGCTAACCTAGACCCTAAATAAGTTTTTTCAATAAGAGTACAAGGTCCACATAGTTGACATAGTCATGTAAACTATCAAAAAAATATTTTAGGTTATAAAAAGGGATAATGAAGGTGGTATATGGCTAGAGGAGTGCACAAAAGATAAGGCAAAGCTTAGGGGAATGGTTTTTAGGAGACAAATGTGTATATAGAAAGTGGAAAAAGGGATAATAATCTTACAAAGCACTAATGGTTTTCCCACCCCTTTCTCAGTGCACCTTTTAAGGCATGCACTTATAAAGATTAAGACTCGATGAGTTTTTGTAAGATAGAGAGCACCAATAATTGATAAAATTTTTAAAATATTATGTGCATATAGAAAGTGCATTAAAAGAAGATTGAAGTTCAGTTTCAAGGCATAATGTGGTTTACAGGTCAAGGTCCAAGCAAGAAAAGAGAGTGATGGTGGCCAAATGAGGTATAAGTTTCATATTTCAAGATAAGAATGAGCATGTGAGAATTGTAAGTGGTATGATAGGTTTTCTCTATTGGATATTTGTTAGTGATGTCATGGAGGTGTCTAGGTGAGTGGATGAAGTGTCTTGATAGTCTAAGTGTCAATAACAAAGTGTGTAATGTGCTTATTTTAATATGCTTGAAGCAGGCTTGGTTGATCTTCAATTTTGGAATGATTACGTATGGGTCTAAAGTATTGATCATGTGTGATGGGTCCTATCAGAGGTCAAGGATAATTGGAGAGATTATGGAAGTGCATGGTATTCATCCAGTACTTCATTATGTTCATCTTGGCATAATTGGTTCTATGATATAAAAATCTAGGTAGGCACTTTGTTGATGTCATCATTACTACATATGGATGAGTTAGGGGGAGTTGGTCATATGGGTGCGATCACATTAGTCCCAATTTTTTATGGTCCAATTTTCAAGCCATGCGCTTGAGTGGAGTAAAAGATATAGTTATGAAAAGTTGGCTTCTCAGCTATTTTTTAATGTTTTCTCATACATAGCCAAATTTACAAAGAAAATCTAATGATGCACACTTAATTGCATCACAAATATACAGCATGAAATTAATCTAAGATTAATTTCTAAGTTAAAGTAGATTCAATTATTAATTTTGATGGTGTTATATTTCACATGTGTAAAGTTTTTAGGAGCAACTTGATATATGGATGGATTCCCCTATGAAACAAGATCTTATGGTTTAAAATTTAGGACATGCAATGGAGCGTAGAAAAATTTATTAATGTTAAAATTTGACCTTCTAGGTAGATTTTAGAGATTCTCATACTTATCCAAATTTAATGTAAATTGTGATTTTTGAGTGAAACCTATAGGAAAGGCCTTATTTCTCAAAGATTTATTGTAGCAATCAGAGTTGATGAATTCAATGTTGATAAAGGGATAGAAAAAAATATTGAGACTTTTATTTAATTTAAATTGTGTTTTTTAGTTATGTTATACCCCTCATGTGTTATAAAATGGTCATACAATTTGACATATCCCTAAAAGGCCTAATGGTGAAAATAGTAGGAAAACTACACATAAGTGAGAAGGTGATTAGGGATGTGTTATCATAGATTAGGGATGAATACAAGTACATGGATAATTTATTTAATAAATTTAATACATTTTAATTTTGGATATATGTTTTTTATATCATTGAATATGGTGAAAATGTGGCTCTTAATTTGACCTATCTAGTTTAGATGAGACAGTGAGATACAAGACTATGAGATTGGTCTACAAGATCAATATTAACATTTTAACATATTATTTATCTATATAATAATGGTATAATGAGTTTATATTCACATATTTTAATTAAAAGTCACTAAAATTTATTCTACATGTGTTTTAGGTCATTATTTCCATGACTATGTTTTGAGGCTAGTTGGCAGTTCTAAGTGGGTTGTTTGTAGAGAAGGGTTTGAGTCATTTTAAATTGTATAATGAAGTATAATTAACTTGGTATTTTTTTTTAGGTCTTTAATTTTATAATTATATTATATTTTTCCATGGTTATTTTTCAAAACTATGTTTTTTCTCTAGTTGTTCAAGATAGACTTTATAGGTATGCACAAGCCTAATTGTGAATAATGTTAATGGCGTGATTCAAGTAGTGGTTGGATATAAAATGTGTAATGGACCTAAAATAAGATTTTTATGGGTATATTTTAAGGAAATATTATATTTTATTTCCATTTAATTAGTTTTAAAGTGTTTCAAGGAGTTTAAAGGGTACCGTGTGCTAATGAAGGCCTGATTGAATTAGGTCTCCTTAAGGCCTAAAAGGGGTTTTGTTCCTATATAATATGACCAAAATATTGTATTTTTTGATTCATTCTTATGTCATGTCCTTATTACTATTGTATTAAAAATATAAGTGGTAAATTATGTATGGTTGACCAAGAGGTGTATGAGCAAGAGCCTAGTATAAGAACAATGCCTAATAGGCCTAATTAGCTTGAGAGAGAGAGAGAGAGAGAGAGAGAGAGAGAGAGAGAGAGAGAGAGAGAGAGAGAGAGAGAGTTGAATTAAAATATATATAATTTTGAAGAGATAAATTAAGTATTTTATACCATAATAAAGTCACATATAAACTATAATTAAGATCTAATAGGGGTGTTTTAGATGACTATCAAGGTTAAATGACTTAATTTATCTTGAAGAGACCTAGTTGAGCAAAGGAGCCTAAAAGTCAATTTGAGAGTGATAAGAGTTTGAAGAGATGAATAGGTGGTCATAATCAGTTGGTTGATAAAAAAAAATGTCTTAAATATGATAAATTAAATTAGGTGTATGATTTGGTGTTGAGTAATCTAGGAGGTTGGTACCTCTTTGCAAGTAGATGCTTACTAAATCCCAATGAAGTGGGTGCTTTACTAGTTGGGGTTGGTACTCCAAGTGAAGTTAGTGCTTCACTAAATATTTATTTTTGTCTTATATTACTATATTACATTTAAATCATCAATGGGTTTTCTTCCCCTTAAGGGTTTCCCACTCAAATAAGTTTTCTATGTGTTATGTTCTTATCTCATGCTCATAGCTCTTAATTTGTTACTAGTTCACTATATTGTTTTGATAGTTCATAAATGATAAGGTAAATTTTTAAAAATTTTGAAGATTGATTCACCCATTCCCTCTCAGTCATTGTGCTTCTAATAGGAATAATCAATAATCCAATCTTATAATGTTTATAATCTTAATAAATTAGCTAGAAGTTAACATTATAATCATGACTTAATGACTATATATGAATGCAAACCTAAATATTATGAGGAATACACTTAGGATGATATATGGGAAGTTTATATGCAAGATGAGTATAATTACTTAATTAAAAATAAGATTTAGGATCTTTTCCCACCTCTACCTACAAGGCATATTGTTAGTTGTAGGAAACTTTATAAATTCAAGTATAATTCAATTAGTAAAATTGACAAGTTTAAAGCAAGATTAGTCACTTGTGGGTTTACTCAGAAACCTAGGTTTGACTATGTTAAAAACTTTGACCCTATAGATAAAATTATTAATATTCTATTACTTGTTGATCTTGCAACGCAAAATGGTTGGATTATCCACTAAATGGATGTTCGTAATGATTTTATAAATGGTGATTTAGAGGAAGAAATATATATGACTAAGCCTAAAGTTTTCATTGAACCTAATAGAGAAAATTTTGTGTGTAATTTAAATAAATCATTTTATGGTTTAAAAAAGATCTTCAAGCTTGGTAATCTAAAATTACTTCTTTTTTAAAAGAACTACGTTTCTCCAACTGCCATTTTGAAAATGATATTTTTGTTAAAGTTGAATATGGTCATGTTGTCTTAATTATTCTATATATTGATTATCTTTTAATTATTAATGATATAGCTAATTTTTTTCATAAATATAATAATAAACTAAGTCAAATGTTTGAAATTATTAATTTATGTATTTTTCAGCATTTTTTTAAGGAATGACTATATTTTAAGATAAACATTTTATTATTGTATCATAATATCAATATGCACATAATCTTCTTGTTAAGTTTAATATGATTGATTGTAAATCTACATATAATCCTATTGAAATTCTTGTTAAACATGATCAAAAACATGCATGTGAAAAATATAGTCCTACTTTGTATAAACATCTTATTGGTAATTTGATTTATCTAACCTTTTCTAGGCTATATATTTCATAAGTTTTTGGTTTTACTTCTAGATTTATGTATGATCTATATTTAGATCATTGAAAATTAGGTAAACATATTATTCATTATATAAAAGGAATAATTAATTTTGGTTTATTTTATTCTTACATTGATAATTCTAATTTATATGGTTAATTTGATGTTGACTATGTTGGTGATACTATGGATCAAAAATCTACTTTTGGATATGTGTTTAAGTTTGGCGTAGGTTCTATCACTTAGAGAAATAAAAAGAAAAATATTGTCTCTATATATTCAATTGAACAAGAGTATATAAGTGTTATGAAATATACCAAAAAAACCATGTAGTTGCAAAGGTTTTTGGGATAAATTCATTTTAACATTTATCACAGTAACATCCTTCATTGTGGTAGCCAAAGTTTTATAGATCTAGTGAAACATTTAGTGCAACACCAACAAATTAAAAATATTGAAGTTCATGTTCATTTTATCTAATAAAAATTCCTCAATGGTTGTATTGATTTAAAATTTTATCCTATGGATGAACAAGTGATATATATCTTTATAAAACCACTTGTTGATACCAAGATTTGTCAGTTTCATGCAATGTTTGTCTTGTTAGAGTTACCATTAAATGGTATTGTACATCATAGTGTCATATCATAATGACCATGTGTTCCTTATTCTTATCTATATTTATCATTGTAAACTTCATGTGAAAGTTATGTAATTTAAGTAAACTTCATGTTGAAGTTTTACTTTTTTACCCAAATACTTAAAAGAATACTCTGTAATAAAATGATCCAAATATATTTGATTGGTTATTTATAAGAAAATATGAGATGTATTCTCACAATCATGGTAGCCTAAAACTTACCTTGAGTATTTTATGGATTGTAATTCATTTTATTTCAAAAGTTGGCTTTGGCATGATGAAAGTTTTTAAATCCTTCAAATTTATACATAGTATAATTCCTTTATTAAGGTGATTATGACATGTATCCCCACTTAACATTAAGGGGGAGTGTTAGAACATATAATGATTAAGTGGTTCCTTTATTGTACCCTTAGCAAATTTACATAGAGAAATAATAAATATTTTATTTTTATTTAAAATGGGTTAAATCATCATATAAATAAAATAACAAAACATATTAATTATTACCATTGTTTAAAATTTTAAGTGGGAGAGCTTGGACCTCTTGGTTATAATAATCTACCTCCACAACCCAATATAAAAATAGTTTTAACCCTTTGGTAAATTACATACATATAAAATTGTGACATCGTAATATATTTATGTGTGGAAAATGTAATTGTAAATAGTTTTGTGAAGAATGATCTGAGAAGAATTAAGAGGTTGAACAATTTTGTATTAGGTACACTAGGCTTTTCTCAAATATATGAATACATAAATTTTGGGTTTTTTATTTATTTAAGATTTTCCACATTAAATTACTATGTCATTATTTTCATTTATGTTATTTACTTATAAATTTCATATCTAGATCACTTTTGTATATTGTTTCATATATATTTACATTAATTATTTCATATTATTGAAGATTTTATTTTTTAAAGTATTTTTTTAATATGTAAAAATAAATATCTATCCTATGATTGCATCCAATACATGCTCATTGGGATCTACCCTCTAGTAACATGGTGCAATAAACTAGTGGTACTATTAATAGCATGTATAGGTGCAATATGTGTCACTATGTAATATATCATGCTCTATGGTTTCTTTAAAGTAGCAATAATATGAACATGTTTAGGTGTGATTGATATCTTCATATGGTGCATATTAGAATTATTAATTTTTATCATGTTCCTTTGGTAGGTTAGTATTTGGTATTTTTAAATTGCATGAAAATGTACCTTTAGTTATTTATTCATTGTATATATGCTACTTCCATTTGTTTTTGTAATGTATGTTTGGATATGATAAATTGTATAATGGTATGGGATATTTCAATTTAATAATGTTTTCAATTATCTAAAAATGAGGCAATGACTATATGAAATTAAAACCAATTAGAAACATGAAATCTCAACCATAATGATCATTTGGTAATGAAACTATTAATTTAGTTTCTGTTTTCAAATCCAAAGTATCTATAGAAATATCTTGGGAAAATGTATTTATCTATTTAGGTACCCATATATATTTTGTAGGTTAACCTTATCCATTTGAATATTTATTAAGGAACTAATCAACCAATGGTTCCTTGGTGGGATTAGTGTGGGAGAGATTAGTCATGGGAGATGCTGCACGAGGAGGACTTCTATTAGTGGTCACCTTATGTGAAGATTGATAGACAATGTAATCCTCAAAAGGATCAACATGGGATGTCTTGGTCATCTTAGAATAACCTATATAATAATAATGTGAAATAGGTCTAGATATGCCTTTTTTAAATGTGATAATTTCCCAATAGGACAACTATGTAATCTTTACTCAATAGCAAAACATTCATTATCTCAATGCCCATTTATAAAATTGTAAGTTCAAAAGTTTTGTCCTTTAGCTTTTCAAAATTATGTGGTGGGTAGTGAGATTATGATAAATTTTTATCATTATTTTATCTAATAGTATACACAATATATCATGAGGTCTATCATGGTACTAATAAAATTGAAGAGGCTGTTATTTGGTAGACATATATGGTCTAATTATGGCAAATACTATGTAAGCATGTTCCTTTCCTTTTTTAACACCTTTATCATTTTATATTTGACATATATTTTTTGTTCTAACAAAGGTGTTTGAATTGGTTCATGATATTTTTTAACTTGTTTATTTTCTTTGAAAACATGATTCTTGTTTTGCATAGTTTTTTGTGAATATATAGGCAACTTGGTTTGAGTATACATTATAGCACATGCATATTTGTGTACATACTAATATAAGGTCTTGAATAAATAAAAGGGATTATGCAATGATATTTATCTAAGTGGAGAAATAATATCTCTACTAAATATAAATTGTACTTCTAAATGTGAGGGTGTATAATTTAAGGAATATAGATCATCCTTAAATTGAATAACATAGTCTTGTATTAACTCATGTTTTATTTATGTCAATGCTTTTAAATGTTCCAATTGTAACTTAGGTAACTTATAATAATAAAAATTGAATATAAATGCATATTCAATTTTTTAAAAAGTTGATAAAGAACCATTAGAAATCCTATAAAACCAATCAAGTGTCCCTTGGGTTAAAATATGATGAAAAGCCTCTAAACCAATCAAGTGTTCCATTTTGGGCCCAATGTTCAAAGGAGTGTATATATTAAAGTAGAGGTTTCCTAGATGAAATTCTATTTAAGTTTTTTTATCAATGTTTTGGTTTACACTGCATGAACCATCATTAGGGTAACTAATTTTTCATTCTCTTACCTTTATGATGGTTCATTTAGTGTGAACTAAAATATCTATAAAAAAAATACACACAATTTTATATAAAAACTCTCAACTCTAATCTATGGAATGTGTAAATACTATCACTTTAAGAGTGTATATATTTTTTCAAATGAATAACTAGATCCCTTTGACCATGAAACAAGTAAAACTTAGGCATCATAAAGTTTGAAGGATAAAGAAGCTCAAATATATCCTTAGTGATATGTTTCTCTATTAGCATATTTTCCTAAAAAATGGCTTCACGAGAATAAATTTTCAGCTTAAGAGATGAATTTTTGTTTCAAATATCCCATGGTAGTAATAATAGATAATTTATCATAAAAATAGGTTGAAGCTTTTTTTAGAGGCTATAAATTACCATGCACATAGAACATAATAATAATTAAATCTTTTCCACTATCAAGGGGAGGATCATCACATGGTTAAAGAGGTGAGTATATCATGTTGGATTGGAAAAAGGTTGACACTATTGTCATTACAACGTGTTATGTTATTTTTTTTTTTTTACATTTAACTAAATTAGAGTAAAAAACATCACTTGTAAATGTTTGCTCTTTTTATATCAGAAAATGCAAAGGAGGGAAGAAAAGAAATATTGGATATTTTATTTACAACATCATGAGAGGGAAAGAATACAAATTTCACCTTCTATTTTACTCTTTAAAGGAGGGAGAGAAGATGAAATTCTAGTTTTGATTTTATTTGACTTACATGACTTAATATTTGAAAAAGATGTTGACAATATGATTGTCATTGATGTCAAAAATGACACTATGGATGTCATTGATGTCAAAAGGATCAATCAGGATTGATGGAGAGAAGAGCATGTTTCATAGTTGCATTGTGAAAATTTGTCATGATTTTATAGAGACCATTTATATATGTTTAAATTCAAATACATAGAAGATATGTTGTGGGTTTTTTATGTACATTATAGAAATATGGTCTGTAGGTTTAGAGGAGAAGCAATGAGCTCATAATTAATTAATTTATCTCTAAAAAATTATATGGTTCCATAGTAAAACACTAACGGTTTATCCATGGCATCAACAAGAAAGGTTCTATTTTAATGTTGACTTGGTATAGCTGGGAACTAGTAACTTAAGTTAAAACTTAAGTCCATATCATTGTTAAAAAAATGGCTCCTCAATCTAGTAATTACTGGCTCTAAGCAATGATCAAAGGACTTTATATTTTCATAAGTCTAAGACTTAATATATGTCCTAGTTTTATCAATGACCCATGATTCATTGTACATAGATGATCCAAATGAAGTGAATAAAATTTAAATTGTCAAAGGATTTTCCAAGTAGATGCACTAGTGATAAGTGTCACATTCACAAAAAAATGTCAAACAGAGACCTAATGAGTATAATCTTGTCAGAGTTAATGTTCAAGCTAATTGAAAGATCAATAGTTAAAACTTAATCAGACATTGGATATCCAATGGAGTGTAATGAATTCAAAGTGTCAAAGGTCCCTTAGAGTAAATGTGTTAATGCCATATGTCATGAGCACATGAGTCTATTAGA